>APFE030747006.1:62600-95868 GCA_000404065.3 Pinus taeda
GATTTTTATTTTATTTTTATTTTAATCAAGCTAAAATGTTTAACATACATTAAATTACAACATCCATTTTTACTCTTGATCGGATCAAATATTTTTTCACTCTATGCTAGTTTTGCATATCACGATATTTGATACTTCTCGGGGGTTAATAGATCCAGAGTAAAGATGGATCTATGCTGGTTTAATTCCCCATTTAAATAGGCTACATTCCAGGTGAATACCAGGGGTCAATACCATGTGCCATTTTGGTGAATACCATGGGTCAATACCATGTGCCATTTTTATTTTTATTAATACTAATATTAGGGTTAATAATGTTTTTTTGCATATTATTAATAATAATCTAGCCCATGGTATTTGGGCTATAGTATTTTGCCCATAGGTTTCACCTAAATATAATGCATTTTTTGAGTGTTCTTAAATATAAGGTGGCTTATGGAGTAAATATAAAAAAATGTTTTATTTGTTTACCATACCTCTCGTTTATTTATATTTTTATTAATTTACCATACCTCTTTTACAAATATGGTATTTGGCCCATAGGATTCACTTAAATAAAACCTCTTTCTTGAGCCTTCATAAATAGAACAAGGGTTATGGACTAAATATAAAAGAGGTTTTATTTATTTACCATGCATCAAGTTTATTTATATTTTTATTTATTTACCATACCTTTTGACTAAGTATAAAAAGAAGTTTTATTTATTTACCATACCTCCAGTTTACTTATATTTTTATTTGTTTACACCCTTGCATGTATATAAGGTGACTTATGGAGTAAATATAAAAAAATGCTTATTTTATTTACCATAACCTCTCAATTTATTTATTTATTTTTATTCATTTGCCATACCTCTTTTATAAATTGGTATTTGGGCCTTTGGCCCATAGGATTCACTTTAAATAAAACCTATTCTTGAAAATGGGCGAATGGATTCACTTAAATAAAACCTATTCTTGAAAATGGGCGAATGGAAGGTTGTAACTCCTAATTTCAAGGGCTAAATTTACCTTTTTTACCCTCTCCCTTAAAATAAGGTGGGCTATTTGAGGTGATTTGTAAAAATGAACCATGATACAAAATATTCGCCCACTAAAAATTTAAAACCCCTTAATTTCGCCAAAGGGCGAACATTCGCCCCTAAAATTTTCCATGAAGTAGGTATAACTTTTTATGGTATTGGATGTTCTTATGAAGTCACACACTTATCACTTTTATGATTATCTTCCCTAATCATTATTATAACTACCCCGATAGACTTAATATACAAAATATGTATTTTATGTATGTAAATAATCCTTGAACTTGTTAATCTATACTTGTTAGGGCCTCGCATTTATTCTTGTTTCGTTCTTGTTGTCAATCAACTAAGCCTTTGATATGCAAAATATTTTATTTTCATTACTTTTTGTTTCTTTAGTTTCCTTTTGCGACTCCATGCTCAATACAAAGGCTTCTGGTCTGTGTTCTTGATCCCCCACAGGGGAGCATCATCCCCAGTTGCAGATGAATGTTGTCACCAAAATGACCCTCCTTAGAATTACGTCTCCTCAAAGGGTGTTCCTTTATGTTTCCTTGAAATTTGACTCCTTATCATGCTCCTATGATTCAAATAGCTTCCTAAAATACAAAAGGGAAATCAATAGAAGAGATTAGAACAAAAATAAGTAGGGATTGTAGCTAAGTGACATTAAAGAAATGCCATATTATAAATATGCATATGAAGTACTCAAGTATTATTATTGATTCTATATATGACATAAAATTCAAAATACAAATAATTAAAATACAAAATAACACTAACTAGTACATGTGGGTAAAGCATAATTAAATTATTATTACTATAACTAAGAACCCTAAAAATAAGGAAACATTGTTAAAATGGGGAATTAGATATATAAACAAATTATTTATTATGCAAGTCTTTTAATTCCTATATTTGGGAGGATTAAATTTCCTAAAAAACGTATGTGATGAATAGTGAACATAGACTTTCATGAATGTAAAATATCTATTTTTACCTTACATGTTATCACCATTGATCTTATCATGAATTACTCGTAAAATTTTAACTTCTACTTTTACTTCCAAATAGCTAAGCCCTAGGTGAAAATCAAAAACCAAATTCACCTTATGATTTTTATTAGATATAGAATGTAGTATCACATAAATACATTTAATGAAGGCTTAACTTTATATTACATTTTACAGGAAACTCATATTAAATATAAAATTTATATAAAATTTTGGATAAAACCCATAGTAATATTAACATTATACTAAGTTTCAAATAAAACTAATATTAAATATAAAATATAATTGTATTAAAAATGAAGCCCACTCACTTGTAGTAAGGTCATTGGGGCAGCTAAGGGAGGTTAACTCACCACCACCTTACCACAAATCACCATCATCCGATTAAATGAATCTCACCGTAAGACCTCTTTGCATTTGAAATGGTCATTAAACCTTCCTCGAACTCTCCACGTGATGGGAAGTATTAACCTGACTCTCATCTTGAGATAATTACATGCTTGCTGTAAAATTAAACACCTTTATAAATGTAATTCGAAATTGCAATAAGCTTTCTAAAAGGTTTATAGAGCCGCGTAAAACATTTAGGGTTTTCTTCACCTTAAATGAGTTTAGGGTTTTCTTTGCCTTAAATTCATTTCTCAAAAATATCTTTGTTAATGTTTTGATTTAGGGTTTATATTCACATGCTTGAATTCATACATGCGAAATATATTTTAGGAACTAGAGCTTTATTTGCAAGTTGAGGAGGAGAATGTTTTATGACTTGTTGAGGGTTTACGACAATTTACTATGAAAGCGATCAGTAAATTAATTTCAGAATTTTGGATGCACACATATTAATCGATTTCTTTTAGTTGGAAATGGTTCCAAATAGATTTCACAATAATTATGAGAAATTACATAAGGTTTAGTTATATTTTATGAAACTTAATAAGGGTTTACTGCAGTAAAAAATATGAGATATGTAATGGTTTTTTCCTTAGATTTTCCTCCATTATTATGGAAACAAATTTTGGGAATAAGATAAGAGAAATACATTCCTCACATTTACAATTTGTTATCTTATTACTTAAGAAACTAACTCCCATTTTCTTGTTACACAAGTTATTCATTAGGGAAGGATTGTATTTCAGATAAACTACGATTATGGAAGACTATATTAACATAATGTTACAACCATTCAAGCCCATGTGCATGGAGGTCCTAAGGGAAAAATTAGTGTTTTAAACCATTTATAAAAAAGGGGAAACTATTTGTAAATATTTCTGAAATGCGTATTTGTTTAATAGATAGTTACTTAAAACAATTATCAATGCATTTGTATAAAACCCTTGTTTTCTCATTCGAGAGGGGGCGAAAGGCTGGGTGATTTGGAGAGAGAAGGAACTTGACTGTTATACGCTTATCTACACTTGATGCACAGGATAACAACTATTTTCTAACCTTTTATTATATAATCTGAATTTGATATTTCTGTATTTTCCTTCTATTTCAATTTCTGAACATGTGCTGGGTTGAAACAATGGTTTAGATAATTGACGTGATCAATTATATGAATCGCTTTTATTATCTGATCTGATTGCCTCTTCGATATGAATACTATTAGAGGTAAATAGACAAAATATTTACAGGGTTTATTATTGATAGAATTTCCCAATGCTCGACATTTATGTTCTATTACAATGTCTCATGTAGATGTTATTTATAGTAGTACATGTTATTTCTGTTCTTCTTTTTTGATTTTTAATCACAAAAATTAAATCTGAGGCTTGATCTCATTTGGACATTAAATTCTTTAGTGTTGTGTTATGATATCGATATTATCAACACAATTATTGAATGAGTTATCTTGAGTTATTCATGATCAAAGACTTATATTTCTTTGATATAATTCATGTTATGAGTGATTGCAAATCTAGGTGTTATGTTACTGTGTTGATACTATTAACTATTTTTCAACATAGAGTGAAATGAATATGCTTGCACATGATGCACATGTTATGTTTTAAGTTTGGCGAACAACTCATATGATTTTCTTGTTTTTACTCTTTCTTTCTTTCCTTTTCTTTTCATTTCCTTTGTCATTAACTTTTCATTTATCTCATATGCTTATATCTCAAAATATGTGAACTAGATTATGCAGCAACTTGATCATGGTTGTCTATTTGCAACCTATGTAGGGTCGGTTTGTTTACCAATATATACACTGTTGGATGACGATCTTATCCTAGATACCCTTCTTCGCTGCGTGAATGATCAATAAGAATACATGATATTATATTGTATCGCATTTAGCACTATGATGGGTTACCATAAATGAGAGATAAGCATAACTAACATTTAATTGTTTTTTCTTTATCTCTAACCATTTCTTTTCATTTATTTTAGTTCTAATAGAATATTGTTTTCATGTTAATATATAATGAAGGTTACATTTTAATATCATTCACCATATGTCATATATGTCTCTCCCCACCTAGACCTTTGCACCTTACACCTCTTCGCATCATATCTATAAAATGGCCTTAATTATTTTCCTAATTAGAAAATACATTTAATTTATAATATTATACAATGACCATTTAATTTACATTATCACTAGGGAATACTCCTGTGGTGAAAGAGAGGAGAGCCCTTATCACCTATAGTGGGAGGATATAAGATCCTTAGTGATGTGGTCTCATGTTGTCCTTAGTTATTGGGACAATCTGTGAACCAACACCAATCTTGGTCCATCCTGTAGCAGGGAGAAAGTCCCTAAATTATTTCAGCCTTAAAATCTTCATATTCTACCCAATATTCTCACATTATTCTAGAAAAATAAATAATATTAGGCACATAATATGCAATTATCTCTAAACCTTTCTAATGAAAATATTAAAGCTAAAAATATGTCATCCAATGCAAAAAGAGAGGTTTAATGTGTTGAAGGATGGTTAGATGGGCCTTAAATTGTAGCTAATTTGGAGGCCCACCAACCATGTCAAGTTTCTTTTGATGTGTGTGAGGAATGCGAAGAAAACCTCATGTAATCCCACAATCGTAGGGACATAATTAGCAATTATTAGCTATAACCCAACTATTCACAATACATCCTAGTGGCTTAAAGGCTACAACCATACCGAGGACACTCTCTCCTAGCCATTGTGGTAGAGCATATGAAAACATCAAATATTCTACTCAAAACTTCTTCCAACTTCTTGCACATCTTCTTCAGAATTTGTACACACTTCTATGCCTCTTCCAAGCTTTGTGACACTTAAACAAATAGTCTAATTCATTAGGCAAGTTTCACTACCAAGTTGACCTAAATGCCAACAAGTCAATAAGTCAAGGGTTGACATTAGTGCCAACAAGTCCTCTACAATTCCTCAGACCTCTACATAACCGTAAACACAACAGTAACATCATCATAATGCCAAACACTTCTACAACAAGTCATTAACATGAAGACCTAGTTTAGAAAACTCATTTCTCCATCAAGCCACATCAATGGCATCATCTAGACCATCATAAGGTTGACATCAATGCATCATCTAGGCCATCATACGGTTGAAATCAATGCATCATCTATAGCATCATAAGGTTGACATGAATGAAAACAAAATCCAACTACAACCATGAAAGCCATAATGCAAACAATCTCCCTCTTTAATATTGATGACAAGCACACACAATCTCAATACCTTCAATTGTTTCTTCTTCCTCTCCCCCATTGACACCAATGGGAAAGGGTCAAATCCTTATTATAATCTAGCAAGAGCATAAGCACTATACAATCTGATCTGTACATGGCTAGAAAATAATGCATATCAACAAATAACGATGCTTTTCACATCAATAGCAACAAGCAACATAAAAAACCAATCATCAAGCAGTCTACTTTGAGTACATGTCAAACTAATCAATTCCCTGTAGCAGTAGAAATATACACATGAGGAAACCACACATAGCACCAATGAGCAACATCAAACACAATATGCAACAATATCCACATGAGGTACCAACCCATACTCTCCATAGTAACAAGCACGTGTTAGTAGCACAATAAGTTGGAGCAACACTTCTACAACAACCGCCAACCATATCTAAATGCATATCTCTAATCAACAACATCAATCGCCATTATGAACTTCTCTGTCCATATAATGAGGTCAAATACCCCAACAAGAATAGCATGGCACCAGCAATGGATGGCTGAAATAAATAACAACATATAATGCTCCCCCTGAATACATGCCATCTCCAAAATTGTTTCCAACCTGTAGTGAACCACTTCCACTGTAATCATTTCTTCCTTGCCACAAGAAAGAATCACAATGTTGCCCAAGACTCCATATGACTATGAATTATTGACACATAACATTGCAAATACATGGTTGTAGTAGTGACACAAGACGTCGTACATGAATATAACATGACCTCATGACTCTCTTTTCTATCCACTCGAAAACCTAATTTTAAAAAAAATTCAAGTACATGGCTTCACAAGCATTTTTCATGGTTTTATCAATGAAATAAATTACTAATATAATCATCTCCTATGAACTAATGAACTAAAATAATAACATGATATGACTGGTACAACATCATTAGCCTATACATATGGCTACAACAAGACTTCATGAGACTCCAAAAACATGCATATCACCATGAATACTCAACTCACTAATGACTAGACTCTCAAACAACATAACATGATGAAAAAATAATAAATACATGGTTGTAATAATGAGTATATAACAACCCACACATGGTTGGTACATGCCTCAAGTCACTCTATGCATGCCCATGCCATAAAGTCTCCAAGCTCATGCTAGGTCGCTGAAAAATAATGAATGATAACTACAAGAAGGCTAATATAACATGTATTTCCACTCATAAATAATAAATACACCAACTGCAAGAAATATGAGTGAAGAGAAATAGAAATATAAATAACAAGCCTTGAAACCCTAGAGAAAATCATAGCCCCCCCAGGAAAAATATACCTCATATGAGAATACTGACCCTGCTGATCTGAAAATGCATGAAGGCACTAGATCAAAACTCTTTGCTATTGGTGCTCATCCATCTGCCAACACTCCCCCTGAGACCATACCAGTCTCATACAAACCTCTACTATTAGGTAGTTCTAACATGCAAGAATGAACTATAATAGGGGTTGATATCTCTTACTCATAATTTAATGAGAAAGAGTCCTCCCCTACTATCTTCTTTCACCTCATAGGATTCCTTTCAACACATACACATCATCTTGTGTCTCAAATCCTTCGGCAATCAATCTCTTTGAACCTTCTTTTCAAATGAAAAAAAATGTGGATTTACTGCTTACCAACACTCTTACTGGTTCATTACCTTCAAACACAACATGGCACCTCTTGGTTTTCTTCAAGAAATGAAATATTCTCATATCTCTTGACATATGATGTGAGATTATACTATCAATTTACCACTTATCATCCTCATCAATCGAGCAAAGAGAAATACCATACCTTATGTTAGTGTCAGTCTTTGCAGCCTTGCACAAGTGACCAAATATGCTCTTATTAAGTGGTCTTGGGGTGTCAAAAGTGAATTTTTTGTCATTTTAGCGAGTCTTCAAGAAAAATTTGGTCACTAGGTATTAGTTCTAGGATTGTTTTCACTCCTTCCAACGTTTTCCAAGTATTGGTCCATGTCACCATTCATCTGAGTGTACCATCATTCAAAGAGTTGTCATCATTATTTCAGGTTCCAATGAGTCATTTTACACCTTGTTTGTGCTTCAGTTGTGCTTAGGTAAGGCTCATTTCCCTCTCCTAGGGTTTTGAAGTTATTTTTTCTTAGATTGTCAAATCATCAACAAAACTTGTATCCTGATGCTCATACACCTTCCCCTGTCTTTAATATACATTCTTAAACACTTCCCATCACTGATATCCCTCAAATTCATCATTTTCCCACAAACCCTAGCCTATTGCTACAATTTGACACTTTTCTAGGTTAGGCCTATGTTTGTCCCTTTTGGACCCCTTCCCCTCACTCAATCCTTGAAATTCTACTTTCTCCTGCTTCCTGACATCCCTCCTACCTCCAAAAATTTTCTCAAGAATTTAGAAGCCCCTCATCCCCTTCATTTCCCTTCATTTCTACAAATCCCCTGTTCCACATATCGGGATAGTTTTTATTCAAATGATGTTTCTGATCAAGAAAATATGAATTTGACAAAAGTGAGAGAGGTTGTTGTCTATCATAGACCAAAGAAGAAAAACCTCCTTCAGTTTTTACACAGGTCTCATGGTTTGGGAAAAAGTCCAAAACATTAGAAATTGGGTTTTTCTAATGAAAAAATCAAAATCTACTCCTATATAAGATGTCACATTCCATTTTCAAGCCTATCACTCTTATTTGACAAAGAAGAATATAAACATTAGAAAAAATTCTTGGCCAAGGAGAAGAGGTGTTGTGCTTAGGGAGATCGGTGTTGCGCACAGGGCAGTTGGAGGTGGCACTACGTATAGAATCTGGAGCGATGCACATAGGAAGGGAGCACTGCAGTAGGGAAGTTTCCCCTAGTCAAAAATTGAATGGTGTTGTGCATAGAAATAGGCGTTGCGCACCCATAGGTGGCGCTACGCGTAGGGACAACAAAGGCCAAAACACCCTCCTGCCACACAAAAACACAAAATTTTCCTTCTTTGGTCCTCAAGAAAGTAATTGTTTCCCTTGAACTTCACCCTTGGCATCCAATTAGTTCATTTGAGGTTAATTTGCTATGCTAAATGTGAAACCATAGAATTTCCTCTACTTATGCCTTAAAACCCAAACCATTTCTATACCTCCCATCACTGAATCCTAAAACCCTTTCTATCCTTCCAATATCTCCTTTCACCTATTCTCAAAACCTTAAACCCTCTTACATATCCCTCCATATCCCTTATTCCTTCATCCCCAAAGCAATATCCTAAAACCTTAGTCCCTCTCCCTCATTTTCATGGTCCATACCCTATCTCTCATTTTCATAGTCTACATAGTCCACCAATACCACATAAGTTCATTTCCCCTTCCCTTATCCCTAATCACCGATACTCACTCCTTCCATACCTTCTCTAGGGGTACACAGCTTCAAAACTTGGAAAATATGGACAAAGAAGATAGAGATTATGAGGAGGAGGAAAATAGCGGTAGTGACAGTTCAGGAGATGAACCTCAGCATCAGAGAAACTTGGCTTAACAAGGTAAATTTTCATTTAGATAGGCTGTTACAAAGGGCCAACATGGACAACCAAATCATTAGGCATGTGGCTTAACATTATAGGACCCGGAACAAAATTTGTAATACAAGGGTCAAGCAAATGAAAGCAAGGCTAAGACAAGGACTCAAAGAAAAAAAGGAGGAGGATAGGATCAGGTTGCTTGCTAAAGCTTCCTTGGATGATTGAGATATTTTCTGGTGGTATTTTCCACAAAATTTTAGCAAATTTTGAAGAATTTTTGCCTTTTGACAAATTTTGGCAATTTTGACATAGAAAATTTGGCTCTATGTACAATGCCACTGGCGTTGTGCTTTTCCTAGGGACACCCAATGGACATATGGTTTGAATTTTTGGATTCATAGTGATGAGTACATACACCCTATTCATTTTCTAAGCTTTTGGAGCAAAACTACTCTACCAAAAGGTCACAACGCACTCCAAAAATGACCTTTCAGCCCCTTTTTGGACACACATAAGCAATCTTTGGAGAATCATCTTTTGAGGGGTCAAATGAGATTCAAATGAATAAATTCAAGATGTTTTGGAAAGAAGACTTGAAGATATTTCCAGTGAGCTAACATGAGCTCAATATGGATACTAGGAAGGTCTCCAAAAGGCACTTGCAAAAAGTGTTGCACATAGGGCGAGTGGCACTGTGCATATGACAAAAACTACACTGAATTGCCATTTCACTATTCTTTGACTGTAATTTTGGATTTTTTTCTCATGGAGGGTGTTTTATTAATGTAAATGATGACTAGGCTTGTAAATATGATGGGTGATAAGGATTAGAAGGTAGATTCATTAGATTAAAAGTCATTTTGAGCACAAATGAATCAGTTTCCTCAATTTTAGAGGGAAGTTGTTAGGATGCCTAGATTCCCGTTTCTTGTTCACTGTTGGTTAGATTAGCTCCTCATCTTAGGGATTTGACCCCTGAGGATAGAACGAGGTTGAATCAATGTCTATATCTTCTTCTTCTTTCTCATTGTAAAGGGTTGGACTCAATTGGATGCTTATGCCTTGATTGGACATCATTTTCTATCAGTTTAGCAGGAGATTAATGAAAAATTGCAGCTATTTCTTTGGGATCCCTATGGTATGATGTTTAGTTCAGTTTCCTCTCTTTTGATAATAAGTTAAAAAAAAAATTGTACTTCATTAATCATTTCATTGCTTCTAAGTGGATGTTTTCAAGTTGATAGGCAGAACCCATAGCATTAATGCTCTGCTTTGGCAAAATATTCACAGTTTATGTTTTCTTCAGTTTAGGAAGGATCCATGGTGATCACATGCTATTCCTAGCTCCTCACCTATCTTGAATCACCTCACCCATCAAACCCTATAGTGTTGAGCCTTGTGCCTACCTTGCCCCATCGAACACCCTACAATTTTGACCTAATTTCCTTGCCCTAACTAGTTGGCTCCTCCTGATTCATCAAAACCCCTTCAAATCAAATCAAGCCTTATGCTACTATACCTATCCTAATATCATCTTCTTTGATCTAGTAATTTTGGCTAAGATCCTTAGAGAGAGCCCACTCCTAGCCTAGTAGGGCTAGCTACTTGGCTAAGCATGGTTTGTGGTTACCCTAGCATTGCCTTCCTTTAGCCTGAGGTTCAATCCAGGTGATAACATAGTGGTGATCATACTGGGGAACATAGTATTATGTTCCTTAGCAAAATGTATCAAGTTCAGATCTGATTGTTGATGGTTGACAACAATCAGGCAACGGAAGGATGAAATCATTCACATGGCGACTCTAAATCAGTTTCAAGATTAGATATAAGGACTCCACTAGAGGATGAACCCGACCAGCAGAGACATGAAAGGACAATATGGAAAGATTAGGTATTCAAGTTGGAATTTCATCCAAGACATTATGTTCTTTGTTATAAATTATTTCTTCTCTTTTCCTAAGAATGTCTAGAAAGTTTTACAAAGTATATTGTATTTGAGAAAACATCCTAGACCTACATTTGATTCTTTCCCTTTGAAGATTGTGAATACAAATTATTCGCATGCCTTTGATCTTGATCAAGGCCCTTCTTCCGAATCTTATGATGACCATCTTCAAACTGATGAGCCTCAAGAGATCAAGAATAATTCTACAGCCTCTGTACATATTCCTATACCTTGTAAAATTCCAAATAGATACAAGCCCCTGATTTTACCTCCTATATCCCATACTTTCCCTAAAAATCCTTACCTATATCTACCAAGATTTGACAGTGAATGTGACAACATCACTATTGAGAGACATGTAATGAATTTTGAGCCTTTTCTTGACCTTTTTGAAGTTGATGAAGAGGATGCCAGTATTAGGCTATCTTCTCTTTCTTTGCAAGGCAAAGTCAAGAGTTGGTTGAAAACCCTGCCTAATGCGAGCATCTCAGATTTCCAACAGTTTGTCAAAGTTTTCCTTGATAAGTGGGTGGTCAGACAAAACCCTTTCTTGATTCTAGAAGA
The DNA here is from genome assembly GCA_000404065.3 of Pinus taeda. Lineage (NCBI taxonomy): Eukaryota > Viridiplantae > Streptophyta > Pinopsida > Pinales > Pinaceae > Pinus > Pinus taeda. Next base: position 74,347 of record APFE030747006.1, read on the forward strand.
GTATAACTAGCTGAAAAGACAACCAGGGGAGACAGTACAACAGTTTTCTGCTAGGTTTAACCAAGTCTATTTTTTTATGCTTGTTAATATAAGACCTCCTCCTAATTCATCTCTCTTGCATTATTCGGAAGCCTTTGATCCAAAAATGGAGTTTCAGCTGAGAGAAAGGAACCTTACAACACTTGAAGAGATGCAAAACAATGCAGTAGATGTAGAGGCTAATTTTCTTATCAGAAGTGCAAAGTTGAAGGAAGAAGAGATGAAGAACATAGTTCTAAAGGAATCGACATTTTTAGAGGTAAAGCTTGACATTTTGGTAATTGCAGTGGAAGAAATTATGCAAAAGATCACCACAAGGAATGAGTATGATGTTCAAGATCACGACTCGTTGATTGAAGAAAAACAAGTGGCTGATCCAAAACATTTTCTTTCTTATCCCAGTTGTCATAGATTTGATAATGATTGTTTTATGGATCAGCTTGGAGAAGAGAGATCTGTTGATCTGACATGTATGCTTGATGATGTGTTTTATACTGATGATTTTCCTAAGTTTGATCAGTATGATGATGATTATGTTCTCCAAACAGAAGCTAATCTTGAAGACAAATCAGCCACTGGTTTGTGGAAGGAGGAAGTTCACTTTCAACAACTTGAATATAGTGATTAGCCGATGCATATCAGCTATGGAGGTGAGGAGGAAAGTGAAAAAAAATTGAAGTAAGTGAAGGATCTTTGCCTTTTTGTTTTACTTTGTTTCAATTCATCAGAGACAACTTTGATGTAATCAGAAATCAATTGTCGATAAGTTTTGATCTTGACCATCTAAAGGGAAATGAAATCCTTGTTCACGACTTCTCATATCTAGATTTGCAGCCCCTCAATGCCATTGAATGTTAGGTTGTAGATGAAGAGTTGGAAGATGGAACATATGATCAAATAATGCAAGATGATTCCGTACCATTATGTTTTGAATCATTTCAGTTTTTGAAGGGAAATTTGCATAGTATATCTTCAATAACGGATGAGAATCCTGTAGAAAATCATGCAATCTCATTGGAACCAATAGAAAATGTGTTGCAACAGTCCTTTCAAGTTTTTCACGATCTAATAGTTGATGTGTTGGATGATATCTGCAGTCAAAGTCCTTCTCCATTAGCTAACTGTGAGCTTGAAAAAAGTATTGATACAAACTTGATCCAGTAGCTAGTTTCTTTGTCATTTTCAGTAGGAGTCTCGTCACAAAGCTTAGATGAAATTTTGCATTCATGGTATGAGGAGAAGCCAAGTAATCCATTGGATAAGTTAATTCCTAGTGCACATGACTTTCAAGATCCTTATGTAGTATTTTTGGAGTCAGATAGAGAATTTGTATAATTTAATCTGGGAAAATTTGGATTTGTTTACAAGTTTTCATGGGAGTTTCATTTAAGTAGTTCTTTCTTGTGGCTCATCAGCAAGCACTTGCAGAGAATTCAAACACCAACCAGAATGCTTACTTGGTTGCATTGGTTGTTTCATTTCACCTGATCAGGTGAGGAATGGAACACTTAGAGTAGGGTGTGATTAATAAGCTCACAGAAGTGAGCATGGTTGAGTCAGTTTCAGAGATAATTTGTGTTGTCAAGTTGTCAATTTTCAGTCATGCATTTCAGTTTGAGTTTTTGACCATATTGGCCCACATGGTTAGGCACCTGATCTACAGTGTTCTTGACACCTCCAAGGATCTTCCATCCCTAATAAGGCCAATGTTAGTGTCAGTCTTTGTAGCCTTCCACCAGTGATCAAATATGCTCTTATAAAGTGGTCTTGGATGTCAAAGTCAAATTTTTGTCATTTCAATGAGTCTTCAAGTAAAATTTGGTCACTAGGTATTAGGTCTAGGATTGTTTTCACTCCTTCCAAAGTTTTCCAAGTATTTTTCCATGTTAGCATTTGGCTGAGTGTACCATCATTCAAAGAGTTTTCATCATTACTTCAGGATCCAATGGGTCATTTTACACCTTGTTTGTGCTTCAATTGTGCTTAGTTAAGGCTCATTTCCCTCTCCTAGGGTTTTGAAGGTAATTTTTCTTGGATGGTAAAATCATCAACAAAACTTGTATCCTGATGCTCACACACCTTCCCCTCTCCTTAATATACCTTCTTAAACACTTCCCATCACTGATATCCCTCAAATTCATCATTTTCCCACAAACCCTAGCCTATTACTACAATTTGACACTTTTCTAGGTTAGGCCTGTGTTTTCCCCTTTTTGACCCCTTCCCCTCACTCAATCCTTGAAATTCTACTTTCTCCTGCTTCCTAACATGCCTCCCTACTTCCAAAATGTTTCTCAAGGATTTAGAAACCCCTCATCCCCTTCATTTCCCTTCATTTCTACAAATCCCCTATTCCACATATCGGGATAATTTTTATTCAAATGATGTTTCTGACCAAGAAAATCTAAATTTGACAAAAGTTATAGAGGTTGTTTTCTATGATAGACAAAAGAAGAAAAACCTCCTTCATTTTTTACATAGGTCTCATGGTTTGGGAAAAGGTACAAAACATTAGAAAGTGGGTTTTTCTAATGAAAAATCAATATCTACTCCTATATAAGATGTCACATTCCATTTTCAAGCCTATCATTCTTATTTGTCAAAGAAGAAGATAAACATTAAAGGAGAAATGAGAATTGGAGCAAATTCTTGGCCAAGGAGAAGAGGCACTACACTTAGGGAGATTAGTGTTGCGCATAGGGCAGTTGGAGGTGGCGTTGTACATAAAGGCCGGAGCGTTGTGTGTAGGAAGGGAAAGCTATGCATAGGGCAATTTCCCCCAGTGCAAAACTGAATGATGTTGCGCAACTATAGGTGGCGCTACGTGTAGGGCCAAAAAAGGCCAAAACACCCTCCTTCCACCCCAAAACACCAAATTTTCCTTCTTTGGTCCTCAAGAGAGTAAGTGTTGCCCCTGAACTTCACCCTTGGCATTTAATTAATTCATTTTAGGTTATTTTTCTATGCTAAATGTGAAACCCTAGAATTTCCTCTACTTATGCCTCAAAACCGAAACCCTTTCTATATCTCCCATCACTCAATCCTAAAACCCTTTCTATTCCTCCCATATCTACTTTCACCTATTCTCAAAACCCTAACCCCTCTTACATATCCCTCCATATCCCTTATTCCTTCATCCCCAAAGCAATATCCTAAAACCCTAATCCATCTCCCTCATTTTCATAGTCTATATAGTCCACCAATACCACATAATTTCATTTCCCCTTCCCTTATCCCTAATCACCAATACTCACTCTTTCCATATCTTCTATAGGGGTACACAACTTCAAAACTTGGTAAACATGGAGAAAGAAGACAAAGATTATGAGGAGGAGGAAAATATTGGTAGTGACAGTTCGAGAGATGAACTTCAACATCAAAGAAACTTGGCTTGATAGGGTCAATTTTCATTTAGAGAGGCTATTACAAAGGGCCAACAGGGACAACCAAATCATCAGGCATATGGCTTACCATTACAGGACCTGGAACAATTTGTAATATAAGGGTCAAGCAAATGAAGGCAAGGCTAAGACGAGCACTCAAAGGCAAAAAGGAGGAGGATAGGCTTAGGTTGCTTGATGAAGCTTCCTTGGCTAATTAAGATACTTTATGGTGGTATTTTCCACAAATTTTGAACAAATTTTGAAGAATTTTTTCCTTTTGACAAATTTTGGCAATTTTGACACAGCAAATCTGGCTCTATGCCTAGGGACACCCAATGGAAAAATGGTTTGCATTTTTGGATTCAGAGCAATCAGTACATGCATCCTATGAATTTTCTAAGCTTTTGGAGTAGAACTAGTCTACCAAAAGGTCAAAAAACACTCCAAAAATGACCTTTCTGCCCCTTTTTGGACACACAGAAGTAGTCTTAGGAGAATCAGCTTTTGAAGGGTCAAATGAGCTTCAAATGAAGGAATTCAAGATTTTTTGGAAATATGGCTTGAATATTTCCATTGAGCTATCATGAAATAAATATGGATACAGGGAAGGTCTCCCAAATGGACCTGCAAAAAGCACTACACATAGGGCCAGTGGCTCTGCACATAGGACAAAAATTGCACTAAATTGCCATTTCACTGTGCTTTGACTGTAATTTTGGATTTTCTCTCATGGAGGGTGTTTTAATGATGTAAATGATGACTAGGATTGTAAATATGATGGGTAATAATTATTAGAATGTATATTCATTAGATTAAAAGTCATTTTGAGCACAAATGAATCAGTTTCATCACTTTTAGAGGAAATTTGTTAGGATGCCTAGATTCCAGTTTCTTGTTCAGTGTTGGTTAGATTAGCTCCTCATCTTAGGGATTTGACCCCTGAGGATGGGAGGAGGTTGAATCAATGTCTATATCTTCTTCTTCTTTCTCATTGTAAAAGGTTGGACTCAACTGGATGCTTATGCCTTGATTGGACATCATTTTGTATTAGTTTAGCAGGAGATTAATGAAAAATTGCAGCTATTTCTTTGGGATCCATGTGGTATGATGCTTAGTTTTTTTTCCTCTCTTGTGATCATATGCTAAAATGTTTTGTGTACTTCATTAATCATTTCACTGCTTCTATGTGGATGCTTTCAAGTTGATAGGTAGAACCCATAACATTAATGCTCTGCTTTGGGAAAATATTCACAGTTTATGTTTTCTTCAGTTTCGGAAGGATCCATGGTGATCACATGCTCTTCCTAGCTCCTCACCTATCTTGAATCACCTCATCCGTCAAACCATAGAGTGTTGAGCCTTATGCCCACCTTGCCCCATTGAACACCCTGCGATTTTGACCTAATTTCCTTGCCCTAACTAGTTGGATCCTTCAGATCCAGGAAAACCCCTTCAAATCAAGTCAAACCTTATGCTACTATACCTAGCCTAATATCATTTTCCTTGATCTAGTCATTTTGGCTGAGATCCTTATGGAGAGATCCCTCTTCTGGCTTAGTAGGGCTAGCTACTTGGCTAAGTGTGGTTTGTGGTTACCCTGGCATTGCCTTCCTTCAGCCTGAGGTTCAATCCAGGTGATAACATAGTCATGACCATACTGGGGAATCTAGTGTTATGTTCCTTAGCAAAATGTATCAAGTTCAGATTTGATTGTTGATGGTGGACAAAAATTAGACACTGGAAGGCTGAAATCATTCACCTAATGAATCTAAATTAGTTTCAAGATTAGACCCAAGGACTCCACTAGAGGATGAACCCAACCAATAGAAACATGAAAGAACAATATGGAAAGATCAAGTATTCAAGTTGGAATTTCATCCAAGACATTATGTTCTTTGTTATAAATTATTTCTTCTCTTTTCCCGAGAATGTCAGGAAAGTTTTACAAAGTATATTGTATTTGATAAAATAGCCTAGACCTGCATTTGATTCTTTCCCTTTGAAGATTGTGAATAAAAATATTTGCATGCCTTTGATCTTGATCAAGGCCCTTCTTCTGAATCTTATGATGACCGTCTGTAAACTGATTGGCCTCAAGAGATCAAGAATAATTCTATAGCTTCTGTAAATATTCCTATACCTTGTCAGATTCTAGATAGATGCAAGCCTTTGATTTTACCTCCTATATCCCATACTTTCCCTAAAAATCATTACCTATATCTACCAATATTTGATGGTGAATGTGACAACATCATTGCTGAGAGACATGTACTGAATTTTGAGTCTTTTCTTTACCTTTTTGAAGTTGATGAAGAGGATGTCAGTATTAAGCTTTTTTCTCTTTCTTTGTAAGGAAAAGTCAGGGGTTGGTTCAAAACCCTTCCTCATGCGAGCATCTCAGATTTCTAGCAGTTTTTCAAAGTTTTCCTCAAAAGTGGGTGGTCAAACAGAACCCTTTCTTAATTCTAGAAGAGTATAGCCAACTAAAAAGACAGCCAGGAGAGACAATACAACAATTTTCTGCCAGGTTTAACCAAGTCTATTTTTCGATGCTTGTTAATATAAGACCTCCTCCTAATTCATCTCTTACATTATCCAGAAGCTTTTGATCTGGAAATGGAGTTTCAGCTGAGAGAAAGGAACCTTACAACACTTGAAGAGATGTAGAATAGTGCAGTAGGTGCAGAGGCTAATTTTCTTATCGGAAGCGCAAAGTTGAAGGAAGAAGAGATGAAGAACATAGATCCAGAGGAATTGACATCTTTACAGGTAAAGCTCAACATGTTGGTAAGTGCAGTGGAAGAGATTATGCAAAATATCACCACAAGGAATGAGTATGATGTTCAAGACCATGGCTCGCTGATTGAAGAAAAACAAGTGGCTGATCCAAAACATTTTCTTTCTTATCCCAGTTGTCATAGATTTGATAATTATTGTTTTATGGATCAGCTTAGAGAAGAGAGATCTGGTGATCTGACATGTATGCTTGATGATGTGTTTTATACTGGTGATTTGCCTAAGTTTGATTAGTATTATGATGATTATGTTCTCAAAACAAAAGCTAATCTTGCAGACAAATTAGCCGCTGATTTGTGGAAGGAGGAAGTTCACTTTCAACAACGCAAATATAGTGATTAGCCGATGCATATCAGCTATGGAAGTGAGCAGGAAAGTGCAAAAAACTTTGAAGTAAGTGAAGGAAATTTGCCTTTTTGTTTTACTTCATTTCAATTCATTGGAGACAACTTTCGTGCAATCATAAATCAATTGTCGAATAATTTTTGATCTTGACCATCTAAAGGGCAATGAATTCCTTGTTCAAGACTTCTCATATCCAGATTTGTAGCCCCTGAATCCCATTGAATGTCAAGTTGTAGATGAAGACTTGGAAGCTGGAACATATAATCAAATGATGCAATATGATCCCGTACCATTATGTTTTGAATCATTTCAGTTTTTGAAGGGAAATTTGCATAGTATATCTTCAATAAAGGATGAGCATCCTGTAGAAAATCGTGCAATCTCATTGGAACCAATAGAAAATGGGTTACAATAGTATTTTCAAGTTTTTCACGATCCAATAGTTGATGTGTTGGATGATATCTACAGTCAAAGTCCTTCTCCATTCGCTAACTATGAGCTTGAAAAAAGTATTGATACAAACTTGATCCGACAGTTGGTTTCTTTGTCATTTTCAGTAGGAATCTCGTCACAAAGCTCAGATGAAAGTTTTCATTCATGGTATGAGGAGAAGCCAAGTAATCCATTGGATGAGCTAAGTCCTAGTGCACATGAATTTCAAGATCCTTATGTAGTATTTTTGGAGTCAGATAGAGAATCTGTATTATTCAATCTGGAATAATTTGGATCTGTTTACAAGTTTTCATGGGAGTTGCATTTTAGTAGTTCTCTCTTGTGGCTCATCAGCAACCACTTGTGGAGAATTCAAACAACAGCTAGAATGCTTACTTTGTTGCATTGGTTGTTTCATTTCATTTGATCAGGTGAGGAATGGATCACTTAGAGTAGGGTGTGATTAATAAGCTCATAGAAGTGAGCATGGTTCAGTCAGTTTTAGAGTCATTTTGTGTCACCAAGTCGTCAATTTTCAGTCATGCATTTTAGTTTGAGTTTTTGACCGTATTGGCCCACATGGCTAGGAACTTGGTCTACAGTGTTCTTGACAGCTCCAAGGACCTGTCATCCCCAATAAGGCCAATGTTAGTGTCAGTCTTTGCAGCATTCCACCAGTGATCAAATATGCTCTTATAAAGTGGTCTTGGGGTGTCAAAGTCAAATTTTTGTCATTTCAGTGAGTCTTCAAGTAAAATTTGGTCACTAGGTATTAGGTTTAGGATTGTTTTCACTCCTTCCAAATTTTCCAAGTATTGATCCATGTCACAATTCGGCTGAGTGTACCATCATTCAAAGAGTTTTCATCATTATTTCAGGTTCCAATGGGTCATTTTACACCTTGTTTGTGCTTCAGTTGTGCTTAGGTAAGGCTCATTTCCGTCTCCTAGGGTTTTGAAGGCAATTTTTCTTGGATGGTCAAATCATCAACAAAACTTGTATCCTGATGCTCATACACCTTCCCCTATACTTAATATACCTTCTTAAACACTTCCCATCACTGATATCCCTCAAATTCATCATTTTCCCACAAACCCTAGCATATTGCTACAATTTGAAACTTTTCTAGGTTAGGCATGCGTTTTTCTCTTTTGGACCCCTTCCCCTCACTCAATCCTTAAAATTCTAATTTTCCCTGCTTCCTAACATCCCTCCCTACTTCCCAAAATTTTCTGAGGAATTTAGAAGCCCCTCATCCTCTTCATTTCCCTTCATTTCTACAAATCCCCTGTTCCACATATTGGATAGTTTTTATTTAAATGATGTTTTTGACCAAGAAAATATGAATTTGACAAAAGTTAGAGAGGTTGTTGTCTATCATAGAGAAAAGAAGAAAAACCTCCTTCATTTTTTACACAGGTATCATGGTTTGGGAAAAGGTCCAAAACATTAGAAAGTGGGTTTTTCTAATGAAAAATCAAAATCTACTCCTATCTAAGATGTCACATTCCATTTTCAAGCCTATCACTCTTATTTGACAAAGAAGAAGATAAAAATTGGAGAAAGGAGAATTGGAGTACATTCTTGGCCAAGGAGAAGAGGCGTTGCACATAGGGAGGTTGGTGCTGCACACAGGGCAGGGAGGTGGCGTTGTGCACAGAGGATGGAGTGCTATGCATAGGAAGGGAGCGTTGCGCATAGGGCAGTTTCCCCCAGTGCAAAAATGAATGGCACTGTGTGTAGAAAGAGGTGTTGCGCACCTGTAGGTGGCACTGCACGTAGGGCCAACAAAGGCCAAAACACCCTCCTGCCACCCAAAAATACCAAATTTTCCTTCTTTGGTCCTCAAGCAAGTAAGTGTTGCCTCTGAAATTCACCCTTGGAATTCAATTAATTCATTCGAGGTTAATTTTCTATGTTAAATGTGAAGCCTTGGAATTTCTTCTACTTATGCCTTAAAACCCAAACCCTTTCTATACCTCCCATCACTCAATCCTAAAACCCTTTCTATCCCTCTCATATCTCCTTTCACCTATTCTCAAAACCCTAACCCCTCTTACATATCCCTCCATATCCCTTATTCCTTCATCCCCAAAGCAATATCCTAAAACCCTAGTCCCTCTCCCTCATTTTCATGTGCCATACCCTCTCTCTCATTTGCATAGTCTATATAGTTCACCAATACCACATAAGTTCATTTCCCCTTCCCTTATCCCTAATCACCAATACTCACTCATTCCATACCTTCTCTAGGGGTACACAGCTTCAAAACTTGGCAAACATGGACAAATAAGACAGAGATTATGAGGAGGAGGAAAGCAGTGGCAGTGACAGTTCGAGAGATGAACCTCAGCATCAAAGAAAATTGGCTTGATAGGGTCAATTTTCATTTAGAGAGGTTGTTACAAAGGGCCAAAAATGACAATTAAATCATCAGGCATATGGCTTACCATTACAAGACCCAGAACAAAAATTGTAATATAAGGGTCAAGCAAATGAAAGCAAGGCTAAGGCGTCAAATGAGCTTCAAATGAAGAAATTTAAGATGTGGTAGAAAGAAGACTTGTAGAGCTTTCCAATGAGCTATCATGAGCTCAATATGGATACCAGGAAGGTCTCCAAAATGGACTTGCAAAAAGCATTGTACATAGCCCCAATGGCGCTGCGCATAGGACAAAAATTGCACTGAATTTCCATTTCACTATGCTTTGACTGTAATTTTGGATTTTGTCTCATGGAAGGTGTTTTACTAATGTAAATTATGACTAGGATTGTAAATATGATGGGAAATAAGTAATATAAGGTAGATTCATTAGATTAAATTTCATTTTGAGCACAAATGAATCAATTTCCTCACTTTTAGAGGCAAGTTGTTAGGATGCCTATATTCCAGTTTCTTGTTCAATGTTTATTAGATTAGCTCCTCCTCATAGGGACTCAACCCCCAAGGATGGGAGGAGGTTGAATCAATGTCTATATCTTCTTCTTATTTCTCATTGTAAAGGGTTGGACTCAGTTGGATGCTTATGCCTTGATTGGACATCATTTTGTATCAGTTTAGCAGGAGATTAATGAAAAATTGCAGCTATTTCTTTGGGATCCATGTGTATGATGTTTAGTTCTATTTAGGAAGGATCCATGGTGATCACATGCTCTTCCTAGCTCCTCACCTATCTTGAATCACCTCACCCATCAAACCCTATAGTGTTGAGCCTTGTGCCTACCTTACCCCATCGAACACCCTGCAATTTTGACCTAATTTCTTTCCCTAACTGGTTGGCTCCTCATGATCCAGCAAAAGCCCTTCAAATCAAATCAAACCTTGTGCTACTATACCTAGCCTAATATAATTTTCTTTGATCTAGTCATTTTAGCTGAGATCCTTATGGGGAGATCCCTCTCCTAGCCTAGTAGGGCTAACTACTTGGCTAAGCGTGGTTTGTGGTTACCCTGGCATTGCCTTCCTTTAGCCTGAGGTTTAATCCAAGTGATAACACCTTCTTGTCTACTCCTTCTTCTTCTTCCATATGGTTCTTGGTTGGTTCCTTGGTTGAGAACTCTACTTTGTTTTCTGCTTTTGACCAGATGTCGTGGAGGATCTAGGTATCTTACAATATTTGGCCATGTGAAAAATATTGGGACACACAAAATACTATATATGACCAAGATATGAATCCAAAAGATCTTATCTTTTGATGCTCATGTTGGATCTCCATCTCCTCATTCTAGATCTATAATCAATGACCTTGTGTGCAAAAAAGTTACAAGCATAAAAATAGCTATTAAATGAACTTTTATTCTTGAATGTGGGTCCTCTTCTTGGTTGTCTAGATATTGCATAGATGTGTACAATATTGTCCCACAGGTAGCGGATACATGTCCAAAATTGTGACAATTGAAGCACACGATCTCATACATCAAGGGGGAAAAGGAGTTTTGAATCCTCCTCTGAAATATTCCACTATCAAATCTAGGAGTGAATGATCTTTTGGATGTGAAAGCTTATCTTGATTCTCTTCTTGGATACTATTGATAGATCTTCTTTCTTTATCCTTTCTTACTTCTATTACTGATCACATTCTTCGCTGTAGGATTCTTTGGTTCCGCTTTGTTTTTCTTTCCTACATTTGAATTGGACTCTCCTTTTTAAAAACCAAGAACCAATCTATCTAATCGTGATATTTGGTTTCCAAGAAAATTGTCCAAGGATATGGTGTTGTTTACTTGCTTTAGCTACTGGTCCTTTTCTTCAAGCCACTCTCTTAATTTCGCAATTATAGCTTCAAGCCCTTCAATATAGCCTTTTTCCTCTTTTTTCTTGCTACACATAATTTCCTCGATTCTTTTCCATAATACCTTATCATGCTCTCTACATGTATCTATTAGTTTACCAACTTTTATAAAAAGTTCTTAAATAACATCCATGTGTTGATGCCTCGAAAATCACTGCAACAACATTGGGGAAACCACCCAGTCCAGACCTTAGTACAACTCCTTTTCCGTTTGGGATAGTGGCTCCGACTGGGGATAATGGGACCAGTTTCCCAGAAATAGATAAAATGGGATGAGTGAATGTTTTATAAGTAACACTAGTGATAGGTGAAAGACTGATACTATTGAAAAAATATAAATAAATGAAACTATCCCGGGAATCTATAGAGCTCTAAAGCGTAGCTTTTGATGCTCTATATCTCAAAGATACATATAGATGACGTATCCTTAAGACATTATATTGACTTATTAGGGATTGTTGTGCTTTAAATAGTAAGCGCAGCGATTAAAGCGATATTACTACACTTTACACATTTATATCATCAACATATGCATGATTAAAAGTAAAGGGCATATCATATAAACACCCAATAGTGGAATGAACAAGGTTTGCTGTTATAGCGAATGCATACAATCAACGATAGCAAGATAATTACATAACAATTCACATACGCAGAATGACTTTAGACAAAGATAGAAGTACCATTTGAGCTGTAGGCCAATCCCAAATATCAATCGCTATGTGTGGCGTTTCCCTTAATGCATAAACATTCCTCAATCAATGACAATAGTGCACAATTGTATCAAGAAATTTCTCCATTAAAGTAAAAGCGACTGGTCGAGTTTCATAAAAGAATAAAGATTGAAGCACAATAGTGCAACTTCAGTCTGTTAAGTCTATTACAAAATTTTACGACCCTTTCTAAAAGCATGAAAGGGTCTATAAATACTATGCTAATCTAAATATCTATAAAACAGAAATGCTAACTAAGCTGATATCAATAACTTCTGTTGCTATTTCTGCTGGCGATCTGAGGAGCTGGAGGATGATTCATTCTGTCGGCTGCTTTCCTTTGAACCTTAGTTGATTGATGGCAAGCATTGGCTCAATTTCAAGAGGTTTGTTGAGCCGCGAACTGAGCTAGGCAGCGTAGGTGGCGTCTTGGATGTCGGGGATCATACATTGAACGGCATCGGTTAAACATTTGAGGGCGGCTCTTTGTTCATGAGGCTTGATTAGGAAATGCCAATATGTTTCTATGTTTAAACTGTTAACCCCGGCAATTAACCTTCCTCTGCTTTCTAACTCTGGATAACACGTTTGCTCCAATGTATTCGATGTAGTAACCTTTCCGGGTGTACACTGGGAAACGATGTTTGCTATGTAGAGTGTATCGTTAACTAGATCAATAAAACTGTTAGAAGTTAATCTACACCTTGAAGCTGCTCTTTCTGCCTTTAACACCTGTGTGTGCCACTCCGTGAACAGTATATCCTTATGAACCTCAAATATTCTTGGCAAATTGGAGGCTTTTCCCGACTTCGAATCTTGCCATTCGAGGTATGCTGCAATAGCTTCATCGGCTTGATTCAAGTCATCCCTTGCCTTTTCTACCTGCTCATTTACAGCTATAGTTAATTCGCAGAGTGGTTCCACTTGAGACAGGTATTGAGCCAAGAGTTTAACTTGCGCTATAAGCGCATTGTTGATTAACATCGCCTCTTTTCTGAATTCCATTATCTGCGAATTTCCTTTGATATTCTCTAGCTGCACTGTAATTTGAGTGATATGCTCATCCTTGGTCTTTAACAATTGCTCATTCGCCGCTTTTAATTGCTCCAAAGCCTCCGTCAACTCATTTTGTTTCTGGATCGCTGCCTGATTAATCTTCTGTTTCTCTTCCTCCCATTGCTGAGCCAATTGCCTATTTATTTGCTGTTGTTCCACTAACTGTTCGCTTGCGCACGCTGTCCTCTGTTGTTGTTCTGCTAATTGTGCCTTGGCTTGTATTACCCTCTGTTTTATATCCGCTAATTCTGTTTGCAACGTGGAGATTTCCTGGTCTTTAGTATTTAATAGAAGACTTACCTCCGATGCCTTGTCAATAGTTGCAGCTGAATAAGCTCCAGCGTACTATGACAATTTAGTTAGATCATCGGAGGGATCCAGTTTCTCCTTCCACACTACATTGCCCATGATCGTTTGTTTTAGAAAGATAGAAGGTTGATCAAGCCTTCGTCTCTTTCTTGATCGCTTTACCACTGCTCTGTGCCTTGGGCTGTAGAAGACATCCAATGGAGGAATATCTTCTACTTGTAGAGTGATTTGGTCACTAGGACCTTTCGGGATTATTTCCACATCCTTAGTTTTGGGTGGGCCGCTGGTTTCGCTTAAAACCTGAGATGAGGTATCATCTTGTACACTGCTGGTTTTAGGAGTATCAGTATTCTGTGAGTCTTTCCCCCCACTGATAATGGTGCTGAACTGCTGCCATTCTTTTTGCAGTTCAGGGTCTGTGATAGCACCCTTATTAGTATCGGTGGTGGTTTGTTTAGACTGAGACTCCTTTAGCAATTGTTCTTGTTTTTCCTTCTCTTGCTGCTCCTGTTCCTTCTGCTGCATCTCTTCCTGCTCTCTTTGTTGGTTGTCCTCCTGCTCTTTGCGCTGTCTATCTTCCTCTTCTTTCTTTGAGCGCTCTTCCTGCTCTTTCCTTAAGCGCTCTTGTTGCTCTTTCTTTGAGTGCTCTTCCTGCTCTTTCCTTAGGTTCTCCTCTTGGTCTTTCTTGTTTTGTTCCTCCTGCTCATTATTGTTGGCCTTTGTTGTAGCAGGAGGTTCCTTTATCTGTTGTTGGTCAGGCTCGCTTGATGATGCTTCTTGGGTTGGCATTAATAAATCTAGAGGCAGAGTTTGCAACCTCTGCTCCCTGAGTTTATTAAACTCAATTAACCTTTCATCATTGTATCGCATCTTGGCGAGTTCTTTGGCTTGAAATATCGATTCGGCTGAGGAGAAAACATCATCAAACATATCTTCTTTATGATCAAATGTTGCTAATTTGGCATGTTCCAAAGCAGCATATGCTGTTCGCTTTGGGTCGAATGCCCTATTCGGAATTGTAGCAAGATTTAGAGCTTGAATCTTCTTGGCCTCTTTTTCTACATGTTTTAGATCATGCAGGGTGAAGACTCCACATTTGAAGGGAAAAGTAGGCCAGCCCCTTTTCTTATCCTTTTTGAGAGCTTGTGTGGTGCTCTCAGCTGTAATTTGGTATGCAATTTCCCTTGCTAGCAGTTTGTCAGGGACATATAAGGGGAGGACATGAGGATTGGCTTGGCTACCAAAGACTCTAACATCAGTAAAATAATCTTCACCAAACCAACTAGCCACTGCTGGCAAGTCAAAAGAGGCTAGGTAGGAGATCCTTGGAATAGGCTTGTCAAAAATTGAATAATAAACAGGAACCATGAAACCATTACAAATCTGATACATGTGGCTTTTATAGGATGACTTCCACATCTTGCGATGGTAAATATGAATGGGCGAGGGGTCCTGTGCAGTCCACCTCCAGCCAAGAATAGGGAATTCAAAATTAAAACACAAGGTATCTAGGATATAAGCACTATAGTAGAATGGGGGAATTTTCCTCTCAGTGACTCTAGTTTTGTTTCTAAAGTCACTAACAGCTAATGCTAGCTTATCCGAAAGGATAGTAGCCCAATCCATAATCGTGCTGTTCACTGCCACCTCCATGAGAGGAACCATTTCAATGGTAAAAATGGCAGAGTCGTGCAAACCCCACAATCTACACATCATTATACCGGCATAGCAATAAGGAGAACATAAAGAGTCGACTGAGTACTTACTGGAGGATTCATGCTTGTGCTTATTTGGATTTTGCGTCCAGTCCTTGATAGGTTCGGACTCAATCTCGTTCTCGCTTGCAAATTTCTCCAAAAAGGTGCTATTATATATCTTCTCTGGCTTAGGCAAATGATACATTTGCCTCAGATCTTCTGGCTTAAATGACCCAAAAATCCTTCCATCCTTTGTGATGAAAGTTCTGTCTGTGATGGGGATTTCTTCAATTGCCCATTTCACGACATCGGTATATGGGAGAATTTGCTCCCCTGCCGTTATCCTATGGAGGAAGGAATCGGCCAAATCCTTGAGAGTGCACTCTGACTTCTTCAATGAATCTGTGGTAGCTTCTTCTACCGTTTGCGTTGGTTTCTCGGCCTCTATCAAGTCATAAGTTCCTTGCCAAGTTGTTCTGGCAAGGCCTGCGCATGTTGTGTCGGATATCAAGCCCTTTTTGTTGTTTACTACTGCTTGTCCTGCAGCTGGTGGATTGGAAACACTTGCAACTTTCTTCGACTTTTTACCCATCATGCCCGAATTCCTTTGTAAAACTATATTCTGCACAGAGAGGCGATTTTGGCGTAACACAGAGATAGCAATAAAACTCACAGTTGATAGCAAATGAAAAGATGAACGTTGATATACTTTTCTTTGTAAAACCGGCGCAGAGACAATCTATAGGCAGATCTTAAGACATGGATCCATTAAGTGACTGTATAGAGCCTGCCACCTTATAAATGCCCATTATACCAATATTTGGTCGAAAGATCTCTTAAAGCATGCAATGGACGTATTGGCGGCCGAGCGGGAGTGATTATGCCTTAAATATCATTAAATCGAGCTTTCCAATCACTTTAACGGCTTTGTGTTGAAAACCGTGCCTTATCGCATCGCATTGGGGGGGTATGTATGACTGGCTTTAACAATGCTTTGAGTATCACCGATTGCCGATTACGATATCGCGTCGGCGAGAGGCATATGCGCAATAGGAATGAAACGAGGGGACCCGCTGATCACCGATTGCGATATCACATCGGCGAAAGGCATATGCGCCATGGTTTTTAAAACAAGGGGATGAGCCGATTGCCGATTGCCGATAGCTTTATCGCATCGGCGGAAAGTCTTTGATATGGGGCGCTTTAGTGGTGCACAAGGGGATTGCCGATTGCTGATCGCCGAACACTATATCGCATCGGCAGAAAGTCTTTTGGCCATTTGTTGGATCCTTTATTATATTGCGATATGCGATCTTGTGATAGCTTTATCGTAATAACCAAATATTCGCTTTATTTCTATTTTTAAATAGATATTACTTTTAAAGGGTTTATCATAAAGCGCTCCTTTGATTATCGAACTTTTATAAAGTAAAAGTTTTGATATCAATTTTATTTTTAAAGGGACCTATTTCATATTTTAATGTTTTTGTGAATAAAAATAATATGAAATGGGGGGTTGTTTGTAAAGCACAACAATTGGCGATTCACTGGAAGAACCAGTTATCTCTGGAAAAATCAAAAATACTTAAAACTTTTTGAAAATAGAGTTCCAACTATAAAGGAAAATTCTGATTTAACTAGGTATCTATGCATTCTGAATATCGTAGAAGTAATTTTGCTAACTTCCTCCTTTTGCTAATTTGAAATTGATACATTTTAGGTTTCAAATAGGCCTCTGTTGGTTTATTAATGGTAGAAATAGAAAAATCTCTCCAAATCAGCTTTTATAGTAAACTTGCCTGTCATAGGTAGAGCCTCTGCTGCTAGCAAACGTTTATAGTCTCGACATGGATACCTTTTAACCATATAATTGTCCATTGTCCCATTCAATTAAGAGTGTGATTATCAGAATGAATTCAAAACATGGTTTCATATTTTGTTCATCTTTCTTTTTCTGTCATTGACAGGATAAAAAGCCATTGCCCTGGTTTGGTGGCCAGCTATTGACAATGCCACTCACTGGTAGTAGTCTAACTGAACAAGCTAGCTCGTGATGAGACTCCTTGTCTTGAAATTTCAAGCCATTACCTTGTTTTGGTATGCAGTATTGGTGATGTTAGTTAGGCTATTTCCTATGAACATGGTAAGCAGGCTTGTAATACGACCTCTTATCTTTAATATCTTTATATTTTAGAATTACACTCTGAAAAATCATTATCTTTAATGAATGGGATGGACAATCTTTTCTTTGAGAATTGATGGATGATAGGTTAAGTGTTGAAGATGCTGATATTGAATTGATTTCTATCTCTGATATTGATAACCTTTTGAGACCAATTTGAAAACAGAAAATGACTCACATTACTTTTATGCTCTTAGGAGGAGTTGATCAATCTTAATTTGTGATTTCAGAATACAATGATACCTAATTTCCCAAAATTATCTCTTTTGGTTGAAAGTTCTATTGTTTGAAAGCAAATATTCATGATATTTTTATGAGACAACTTTTCAAATATAGTGCAAGGTCAATGGAATATGCCTTTAAACTTTATTTCCTAAAACCTACAAACTAAGAAAAATTCTACAGAAACAAAAAGGGAGAAGGGGTCACCTTCTCAATTGAAGAACTTTTTTAGGATAAGGCCATTTACAGGGAGAGACTCCCTCAAACCTGTTAAATCTTGCAATAGAAAGGTTGAATGGCCTATTTTCTCACAGATCTGAAATGGTCCAAGCCACAACTTTTGGAACTTGGTGTGTTTGCCTTTGTCCTCATGGGCTTTATCCCATTTCAGAACTAGATCGCCAACTTGGAATTGTTTTGACCCTGATGAAGCTGAATCAAAAGCTGCTTTGATGATTTGCTGATGTTTGGCATGGGTATCCTTGGCCTTTTCTCTCTCTTCTTCTAGTTTTAAGATTTGATCATATATGAGCTGAATAGAAGAGGAAGGAGCTTCTTCGATGAACTGTACTAGGGCTAAAGAAGGAAGAACAAGATTTGTAGGCAATATTGCTTCCTTTCCATATACAAGATTAAACAGAGAGGTTCCTATGGAAGCCTTCTGTGTCATCTTATCAGCCAATAATGCGAAGACTAAGAATTTATGCCAATTCCTATGATTTTGTTCGATTGTTCGTTTGATAATTTTGATCAGATTCTTGTTAGTGGATTTTTCCAAACCATTACCCTGAGGATAGTAATTAGCAGAATACTTTAACTTAAATCCTCTTTTTATAGCAAAGTCAATCATAGAATTGCCTGAGAAATAAGAAGCGTTATCAAATACAAGAGTAGTTGGGACACCAAACCTGGTAATGATGAATTGGTCTATGAATTCAATGATTGATTCAGAATTTGCTGTCTTCAAAGGGACTGCCTCAACCCACTTAGTGAAATAGTCGGTAGCAGTGAGAATGTACCTATGCTGCTTGGAAGAAGGTGGATTAATTTCCCCGATGATATCCAATCCCCATTGCTCGAATGGTTGTTCAATGTTAACTGGTTGCAGAGGGAAAGCTGATTTTCGCTGTCTTCCACCAGCAGTTTGGCAATTGAGGCATTTCCTTACATACTCATGGGTGTCTCTAAAAAGAGTTGGCCAATAATATCCAGCATGAATAATCTTGTGAGCTGTTGTGTCAGCTCCAAAATGTCCTCCTGCTGGTCCATCATGTAACTCCTGCAACACCTTTTGGGCTTCAGTTTTCTCAAGGCATCTCAGCAAAATAGAATCATAATTCTTCTTAAAGAGCACATTATCAATAATTGTAAAACTCTTTGCTTTTAACCTGATGGCTCTTTTGCTTTTGTAAGATAAATGTGGAGGAGCATGACCATTCTTTAAATAAAATATCAAATCTGCATATTGAGATTCAGAATCAGTGACACTTATCTGATTGATTTCTTCAGTTGGACCAGTGTCACTTGATTCGGGAATGTTGGAAGCTCCCGCCAATATCCTGCAAAAACCTTGGCCCCTAACAATCTTTGCTAGCCTAATTTCTAAGTCATACTCTTGAAGCGCTGTGACCCAATTTGCCTTTTTTTCACCCAGTTCTTTTTGTATTAATAGTTGCCTAACAGCTGGGAAAGGAACTATTACTTTTGTGTGGGTTTTGAGAAGGAAGGGTCTATAATGTTTGACTGCTTTAAACACGGCAAACGCTTGTTTCTCGACATCAAAGTAATTCAATTCGGCACCCTGAAGATTTGAGCTAAAAAATGAGATGGGTGCCTCCAAATTGTGATCATTCAGTTGAGTAAGTACTGCTGCATATGAAGAACTAGATGCGATAGTATACAAGGTGAAAGGATTAGAGAAATTTGGAGTAATTAAGGAGGGGGCGTTGATAATGGATTGCTTTATCAAATCAAAAGCTTCTTTTTCTACTAATCCCCACTTAAAGACCGCATTTTTCCTAGTCATTGCCTGGAGGGGCAAAATAATTTGAGAAAAATCAGGGACAAATCTTTTAACAAAATTAATCTGGCCAAGAAATGACTGCATCGATTTCTTATTGTGCGGGAATGGGATCTCAGAAATCTCTTTGATCCGATCGGGATCAATATAAATGCCATCCCGAGAAACAACAAAACCCAGGAGTTTCCCTTGATCAAGAGCAAAGAATGACTTTTTGGGGTTAAGAGAGATTCCATATCTTTTACACCTTTGAAAGATCTGGTTTAAGTCATGTAAATGATTAGACCTATCTTTAGAAAACACAGTTATGTCGTCTAAGTAGACGACCACTGTTCGATTTATCAATCCCCTAAAAGCAGTGTCCATAGCTCTTTGGAAAGTCGCTCCTGCATTTATAAGTCCAAAAGGCATTTTTTGATATGCATAAGTTCCCCATTTTGTTCTAAAGGTAGTTTTAAGCTGGTCATCAGGATGAACCAAGACTTGGTTGTATCCTGGAAAACCGTCTAGAAAGGACATCAATTCAAAACCTGCTACTGATTGGAGTATTTGCTCCATAGTAGGCAATGGGAAATTGTCTTTCAAACTTGCTCTGTTTAGATTCCTGAAATCAATACAAATTTGAATGTCGCCATTCTTTTTCTTGACAGGCACCATATTAGAAACCCAATTGGAATGTCGGACTGGAAAGATAATCTTGGCTTTAAGGAGTTTGTTAAGCTCCGACTTAATCTGGCTTTCCAAATTTGGGTGTATTTTCCTTAACTTTTGCTGAATGGGTTTTTGATCGGGAAGCATTGGGATTGTATGCTGGATAATAGATGTGTCATAAGTCTTTAATTCATCATATTTCCAGGCAAAAACATGTTTATTTTTATTTAACAGTCTAACAAATGCTTCTTTCTCTTCTACAGAAAGTCCTAATCCTAAATTCACATTCTGAGGAGCTTGCTCAGTACCCAAATTTACTAATTCAAACCTTAGGGTAGAGCTTTGGATCTTTGTATTAGTTACAGGTTTAAATCTGTCTTTTATATCATAAAGATCTTCAAGTTTTACCACAGGCTTAGGAATTGCATTTTCTTGAGGTGTTTCCTTTATTTGGGAATCGTGCTCATCTTCTTCAATGATTTGATTGTCATAAAACTTTTCAGAAGTTAAGAATTGTAAAATATCGTTGTCATGATTAAATACTCTCCAATTAGTGATGTTATCAAGAATTGAAGGCCTGAAAATCAACTCTACAGAAAACCTATCAGGGCTGTAGTCTTCTGAAGGTAGGAGTCTGGAGGCTACATTGGCCAGTAAGTCGGCAGCTGAATTCTGGGACCTAGGAATGGAGGAAATGTTGAATGCTAAGAAATGTGAAGTAAGGTCTTGCACAAGCGATTGATAATGCTTAAGGTGATTGGAAAGGCAATGGATTGCATTTCTAACCTGCTTGACAATAATTTCAGAGTCGCCGAATACTTTTAGGTATTGCACTTTAAGGCCGATTGCTTTGTATAAACCCTGAACTAGGGCTTCATATTCGCCCGTATTGTTAGTGCATTCAAATTCTAACCTGCAAGATAGAATTGTCTTTTCCCCATGTGGACTAACCAAGATGCATCCTGCTCCCGAGCCTTCACTAGACTTGGAGCCATCAAAATACAAGGACCAAAATAAAGGAGTATTAACATTCATATTTACAATTTTCTCATCATCATTGAAACACCTAGACTTATCTGATTGTGAAAAAATTTCGATCTGAGATGTAAAATGATTAACTGAGAAAGGGGAGGGTTGGGCAACAAAGTTGCCAAAAAATGATTCTGATGAATAGTTGCCCAAAATGTTGTTGTTGAAAGCTACAGGATGGTTTTCCTGTTCAAAATCGGTAACTGTATGGGTCATATGTTTTTCTCAGTCTATCTTTATTTGATTTGGCTTACCTCTATAAGGAAGCCACATGTGTGACCAATCAGTAGAAATGTACCCATGTAATTTTTCGGACCAGTCTCTACTCAAAATCAAACTGTAAAACTCAGGTATAT
>APFE030747012.1:0-38991 GCA_000404065.3 Pinus taeda
AGAAATGGAAATAAACTAGCTCGGGCGATGGTAGCTTATCTCTGAGAAGAGATGTGGCAGCTACATGCCTCTGAACGGGGTTACAATGAGGCTCTATGGCATATTTATTGTTGATTAATAATGGAAATCCCTAAACATACAAAAACCTAACCCTAGGAGATGAACTGCCAAACTATGGGCCCCATTTGGATAAATTGGTACCTCAATTTCCTGGGGTCATAACTTTGGCATACGATCTCCATTTGATGCGCTCACTACCTCGTTAGAAATATCTATCCAAGGACTACAACTTTCGAGTGGCCAACATGGTCTATATCCCATGTTGGCCTCGTTTTCCCAAAAAAACATCGTTTAGGGCCTCAAAACGGCTTCGGAAGTTCAAAACCTAAAAAACTACCAAAAAATGTAAATTGTGCTACAATTAAGGGAACTAAAAAAACTGAAAGAGACAGTTGTGGGGGTGCAAGTGGGATAGGCGAGTGGCCACCAACATCCACCTGGATCATAGCAACAGGTAGGATGGCTAGAATGGCATCAATTCAGGCAGTACATGTGCTTGGAAACTCTAGTATGACACAGAGCCAACGCTGGCCCAGTGTACGACTTTTTTTTCAGAGGCAGTCCAGTCTCAGAATTTCCCGGAAAATTTCTCATCCATCTATAAAAGAATTCATATTTCACCTCATTGGTAATGAAAAATAAAATGATGATTTTTTTACATTAGTTCTAAATTTCGGCCTCCCTAAACAGTGAATATCTGAACTTGATTATATTTAATTTGTTTCCATCTGGTTATGATCCTTTGGGATTCATTTCGGAACTCAACATAGGAAGCAATGAAAATTTCTTAGGGCACATCTATTGACTACCAAAATTTTTATGTTTTGAAAACTTCGACCTCTATGGAGGACATAGAACATCTAAGGAAGGGTTATCATTTTTTGTTTTTAATTTGGGTTTTGGTGATACTTTGGCCATTTGTTATAGGTCTATTTTAGTTATATATTGAGGGTTTATTATCATGTTTCTGATACTCTTGAGCTAGTCCTAAAGTGAAGAGTTAATATTTTGCGGTAACCACTTTGTGACATCAAGCAAGGGAATTTGTGGTATTTGCCTTAGTTTTTGTAGAATTTGCTTAGGCATCATACTAATTGTAGGTTTTTATTTGCAACACTCGGACCTTTAGAGAACTCAATCCTCAGCCCTTATTACATGACTTCGAGATCATTTTCATGTGGTTTTAGGTCTCTTAAGTTGATCCATTCAAACAACATACATAAGTTAATATAGTGATTTCATATATATGTGGTGGTGTGTGTGTGTGTGTTGTTTTTGTGTGGTGTGTGTGTGTGTGTGTGTAACCACACACACACACACACACACATATAGATATTAGATATATATATATATATGTGTGTGTGGGGTGTGTGTTGTGTGGGTTGTGTGGTGTGTAACATAATAGATTATAGATATAATTATATGTGGTGTGTGTGTTGGTGTGTGTGTGTGGTGTGTGTGTTTGTGTTTACACACACACCAAATTACAGAATATATAATATATAGACACCACACAACACACACACACACACATATATATAGATATATATCTAATCTGTGTGTGGTGTTTGTTATATATTATATATATATATATATATACACACACACACACAAAATAATAAGTCGACTTGTGCATAACTAGCAGTCCAGGATTATTGTCTTATATTTCCTAAACCTGGAGACAACTATTGTGTATCATTATCCAAACAACGGATTTGTTATTGCCACTGTCACCCTATAACATTGTATATAACTTGATATGACAACAGTATGAAAAATGAACTATGATAGAGATTCTTGTACAATGAGCTTAACAGTGATAAGCATATGTGTAAGTAACATGAGTGATAGAGAACTTGTTATATGACTAAGACCCATACTACAGTAATTTATGGTTTATGATAAAGACACATTTATCATTTATCTTGTTGTCAAATATGTATCAGTGATTCTCAGAAGGGGATGATATTTATCGCAATAAACAATAGTGTCCTTGGAAAAACAATGACCCTTGTTTAATGAAGATTGAATTTTGACATTTCACCATATGCAGTATTGACTGATTGAGAGAAACAGTGGAAGCGTATGGACATGAATGTGTGGAAAAGAGTGAAGTTGAAAAATCAAATGACAAACAGTCTAACATTTATATATGGTTGTGTCAAAATTGGAACATGAATTCGGGTTTGGTATAATTACGTCATTTTAGGTATGTTACCTTTAATGACATCCATTGACGATGGCTTGAAATTCTCTTGAAGATAACAATACCTTGCATACATGATACTAATTAGGATTTTTACGTTGACCAAATAGTTTTGAAAGAAGTAATTGGTGTTGAGCTAGGGTTTTCATTATTCTTGTCGTACAACCATTAATGACACAACAATGACCTTGCTGAGTAATCAATATGGAAACACTTAGGGAAATCTATTACTTGATAATTGCTTTTGATATTATATTAAAACTCTTATTTTTATTATGTTTATATTTCATCAAACATTACCAAACCATAAAATAAAATATAAAAAATAAAAATAAAAATAAAAATGAAGATCACAAAATAAAATGAACATAAGATGTAGCTCTCAGCCAAAGAAAAACCCCTCTTAGGGGAAAAATCGGTCAAATTTTTTATCTTCTTATAGGAATAGCTTCAAATGAGAAATACAAGACCAAAAACCCTAAATCAAGACCTCCTCCAAGAAATAATTCAGCCCTTCCAACTAGTCAAAGTCAATCCAAGTCAACAAGGGTTAAAACCTTCCAAAACTACTGCAAACTTAGAATTTTTGCCCCCTGTTGACAAGGTTAATCCTCTCTGCAGACAGAGATGATCCCACTAGCCCAATGAGTGGGTATAGCAACTGAATTTACAATCAAATAGACATCTTCCTAGGTTATAATTGAAAAGTAGAACGAAAGAGATGGCGTACCTCATTATGATGCTAATATGATTTCCTTTGTTGAGAGCCTCGAACCGCTTGTGGCTATGGACTTGTTCCTGCTTCTCTCAACGCTTGTGTACCTACACAAGTGATAAAGAAACAGCAAAGCATTCCAAAACTGATAGAAAATCCAATAATAACCTACTTAGTTGATCAAGGAATGCCAAGCTAATACATACATGAACATATATATTTTGAGAAGGTGAACCAGCAGTTGTATATTATTTAAAGAATAAAGGGAAGCTTACAACCATATCCTTGATGTTGAAAGGCTCTCTTTGAGTGGTAATCCAAGTCCAAGCCAAGAAAATCCCCAAACACTCCTCCAATTCTAATGAATAGCCTTTAAGAACAAGCTCAGCATACGGGTGCAAATGGTAATAGACCAACCCAGCCTCTAACCTGACCAACCATTTGGGAATGGGAGAAGATGAATTTATAGGCTAGGAAAGGGAGTTAGGACCTCTACAAAGATCGGATTAGGCCCTCATCTCAAGGAGGTAGCTCATAGGGATAAGACCAAGAGGCCAAGTTGGGAGAATTCGACCTCATCTACCCCGAACAAACTCCAGCTCACTGCTCTGGAAGATTCTATATCACGAAGCTTCTCATCCTCTTTGCGAAAATTACCTTTTTGGGATCATTGCGAGTATATGATAAAATAGAGTGATGTCATCGCGGATCTAGCATATTGTAACATGCGACCATTGCAGTTTTTAGCCTCATAAGAGCGATGACTCTCATTTTAGGGTTTTAAGAGCTATTTCTTTAAGGAAAGCTCAAGGTATTTTCCAACAAAGTCTTAGGATGGCTCTGAGTAGTATACATGGATGAGTATACTACATTATGATCATATTTCGGGCACTTCAAGGTATGTTACAGGGAAGTGTGGGAGGTGTGACAAAACATTGTGTAACAAATGCCCCGTAAAGCATGAAGGAAGAATGAGGAGTGATGACTGAGATGCTTTACAAGCTCTTGCAAGGACAAGGACACGCACTGTCAGGAGATCTACAACTCAAGGGCACACATACATATACATATCTGACATCAAGACATGAATCTATGATATGGATGTAGCCATCCGAATAGAAAGGACGATGTGAAAATATCCATGGTATGGGCACAGCCATCCAATACAAAAGGAACATCTGTAATATAAGATCCAAGGCATGGACACAACCATCCAATATAGAAGGATCATCATCATAAATATAAAGTCCCATGGTATGGTCACAGTCATTCGTATAGAAGAAACATGTGCACAATCATGAACAACACATAACTCCACGCAGCCTGAGTTATACTAGACAAAATGCAGACTCTTGCACTCCATCCCAACCCAATCAAAGTACGAATTATAACATGCGAATGAACCTATCGCAATCAAACATGCTAGAAAACCACCTGATTACCGGCCATTGATGTGGACCATTAACAGGCATGAGAGGAACCACCCATAATGACAATGGCCCTTAAGGTACGATAGTATGTTTTATGAGTCCTAAGAAAGAGAAACTCGGGCTTTTCATGGTGACAAGTCTTTCGTCATAAAATTTTAACGAGTTTGACGTAAGAATAACTCGGTATCTTTTTCATGTTTAGAGAATTTGAAAAAGAAGCAAAAAAAAAGAAAGCTCCATCATGTCCCTTTCCGTAATTTGTCCCTCGAATCCGAAAAGGTAGAAAACAATATTCGAGAAAACCTCTTGACCATGTCGATCAAGGTGTACCTTTTTCACAAATAGTCAATCTCAGTCTGAAAAAAGGGGTAAACATATACTGAGACGATGTCGATTCATTTACTTTAACGAGTTCATAACGATAAGTACTTGGCAATATTTTCATATTTTTGGAGTCTCAAAAGAGCTGAAAGATGACTCCTTCCAGAGGAACGAGTCGTAAAAAAGGATAGGAATTGGTTTCGGTAATGATGGAACTCCTCAAAACATGTAATGGTTAAGAGGCTGGCTAATAAGACCACTCATCGCAGATGTTCCTCAGGCAAGGGTAAAACAACCAGTGAAAGCATATGATCATCCAAAGAGAGTGATGATGGAAATGAAAAAACCAAGGCTCATCTAGCAAAAATCGACTGATAAAAACATAAATCACGAGATGTAAAGTGGGAATGGTTTCATTTTTAAACAAGCTTGAAACATGAGAAAAAACTATGCTTGGATTTGGTTTCATTTTTACACAAGCTTGAAACAGAAACAAACTATGCCTGGATTTGGTTTCATTTTTACACACACTTGAAACAAACATAAACTATGCTTGAATTTGGTTTCATTTTTACAAAAGCTTGAAACAAAGATATACTATGCTTGAGATAATTTTGCATGCCCCAGCATAATGACTCGATTCGAGGTACATGCCCCCCAAGCTTCATTTCATTCACCTAAGTGGATGGAAATACGGTTCACGTACGAGATCAAGTGAAAGAGTCGACTGGATTTTATGAGATCTAATCAAAGACTCGAATTGGAAGGGGATTTGTTTCATTTTTTAATGAGCTTGACACAGGTAAAGAACTATGATCATGACACCTTGTTTCATTTTTTAGCGAGCTTGACACAAGTAAAAGAACTGTCCTCATGGATACCTATTTCAATTTTTAACGAGGTTGACATAGTAAAAGAATTATCCTCATAGCACTTGTTTCATTTTTTAACGAGATTGACACAAGACAAGGAACTCTGCTCCATCCCTTGTTTCATTTTTTAACAAGATTGACACAAGACAAGGAACTATGCTCTAGTGTCCTTGTTTCATTTTTAAACAAGCTTGACACAAGATGAGGAACTTTTCTCCACGGTCCTCATTTCATAGACTAAATGAGGATATGGCTTCCAAGAGGTTCGCATCACATGGGAGAACAATGCTCTGGAAGGGATATATGTCCAAGGATCCAAATGAAAAATAGGGCTCCAATGCCCCGAGTACATGATGTACTACATCATCTACGAGATCATTAGCAGTTGTGGGCATGGGACATATAGCCACGTAATTAATCTGTGGTGGGGGTGACACTGCTTGCACATAAGAACCATTTAGGGATGATGGTTGAGTGGGAAGTGATTCAGGACCAATGAATATAAGTTAATCAATGATCACAATGTTTCCTTCATGCGGGAAACACATCACTCGAAAGAGGGAAGAAACAAGAGCTCCCATGACATAAACATAGTCACAGACAAGGAGTAGATTAAAATCTAAAGGGCCTTGGACAACCAAGCAGTTAAGGACAAGATGCTAACACATGTGCCCTCATCTATGAATGTGTTAGCTATGGCCATATGGTAAGCCTGTATTGTAATCTGGAAAGGCACATAAGACGGAAGATGATATCCTGCCAGTCAACTCCAATCAAAAGAAGTGACTAAACTACTCAGAGGGGGTGTCGTAGGAACATGAGATTTGACTTTTTTCTCGATGGGAACAAGAGAAATTCTCTCATGCACCTTGAGAATAGGAGGATTTACCTCCAATTCATTTGAAACCAAGGAGACAAGAAGAACCTAAGCAGTGTTAGGTTCATTCTCTACCGGAAAGGTGCAGTTAACTGAAGGTGGAGCCAAGTCTACCATTTTCTCAACCAATGGTTGGTCGAGAATGGACTCATGAGACTCACTTTCAGAGAGAGTGGGATTTACCAAAGATGAATTTTGATCAAACACTGGATCAACTAGCGGAGGATCAGGGGAAATACTTCAATACCCAATCGGAAGACGAGGTTGAGAAGATGTAAGGTTTTTCAACTCTTTGGAATCTTCATCCATAAGAGGACAAAGGTGAATGGGATGATTACCTTCACACAACTTACAAGGAAATTTTACATTTCCCTTTTTCCCATAGGCTTTATTGTTACTAGTTGATGGCTTGTCACCAGCATGATCGCCAGAGGCTGATGATAAAGGTCGATGTGAACATATGTACCACACTTATAATACCTTGGGAATACCAGGACAATTCCGAAGAAGGTGGTCACCCTTGCATAACATGCAAGGGAATTTTACTTTCTAAGGATGGTTGGAACATTTTTCTTCATTAGTTGCATCGGTAAAATTTTGGTTGGTTTCCCCCCTGCTTATTTTGCTTCTTCTTCTTCTTCTTAGCTTCTTGGTTACTAAAATCTAGACTTTCACCAGGTGAAGAGGAAGAATGAGGTGAAGAAATAGGCGAAGAAGGCAAGGGGTCAACTTTAGAATCAACATGAGGTTGATCTTGTTCAGGTAGAGGAGAACTTGGTTAAAAAGTAGCTTCGACACTCGATATCACCAAGGTCAAAAATAACCAAACTAGAAGACCAATGGTCAATCTAGGAAGGGACAACGTTGCCATATAAGGAGCACTAGGATTTCCAAAAGAAGGAAAAGGACTAGGATTCCTATCAAAGGGGTTTCCTTGACTGGTAATCTCAGGAAATGTTGCCATCAGTATAAACCTAAGATCTACTAAGGAGTATTTCCACAGGAAGGATGTTGTTCCGTGGTCAATTAATTTTTAGAATTTTAAATAAAAACTTTTCCTTTTCATGTTTTAAGAGTCAAGAAAAGGACGAAAAGGTGACTGTAATCGCTTTCGTTGGTTTAGCGAGCTTGAAAGGACGAGTTCTCGATGATCTTTTCAAATTTAAGGATTCATAAAAGACCGAAATGACTACTCAGATAACTCTAGGCAAAAGCAGTACCAAGTAACCATGAACCGTAATATACACCTCAACAAATAAATTTACTAAGGAGTTGACGTACGTGTGCAGGCAATGTCCCCAAGTGCTATGTTTGGTGTATCACGTTTACAGGGTGGAAAATTCAGCTTCCTATGGATAAACGTTTGCAACCTATGAGGGTCTCCCTTTCTATACTCAACAATATGGGGAAAACAAGTCCATGCTAGCATTGTCTAATGCAGGAGCGAACGACAGCTTCTAAGTTTTAAAGATGTCGGAACACTTCTCTAGCCTAGATCATTAAGTATGAACGTTAATGTTTCAAATGCTCCTTAGATTAATTGATAGATTTTAAAGTCGATCTTGAAATTATGTTTGGGTTTTAAGGCTCAAAACGATGTCACTTAAACACCTATGATGCAACTATATGAGAAAAACGAAAACTTTTTGTTTTAATGAAAGCTAGACAAATCAAGGGAAGAGATTTCAAACAATGATGCAACAAGAAAAATAGATCACGCAAAATTCCTTCCACTAACTTTCACTTTCGTCTTCCAAACGCAATGCCAAAAGCAAAAAATATTTTCACTTTTCGCTATCCTAAATGCAACTTTTCCGAAATAAAAATGGTTTTACTTTACAAAGATGCACTTATATGAATTATGATTTTCTTTTCATTTTGAATGATTTGATGCACCTAATATAGTTTTTTAGCTTTCAATCATCAAAAAATGTGATCTATTTTCAATGATGAATCTCAAAAAATAACTTCTCAATGCAACTAATCTAATTCATTTTCACGAAAATTAAATTTTGAAATACAAGCTAAAACAAATGAAAAACGATGTTTTCAATGAAATCTAAAGAAAACAACACTCAATAAATTAGCAAAACAAACATTTCAATGACATCAACAAGCAGCAAGCAATGAATAATAACTAGAAACCCTAGAATTCAATCATGTTTCACTTCAAAGCCAACGAGACAAATTTTTCAAATTAATCAAGGCAATCAATCAAAACATTGACAAATCCAAGCATACAAGATGCAAAAAGACCTTAAGGGCCAAGACACACTGGATTCTTAGGAAAAAACCTAAAAGATTCTCACATTCAAGGATCATCGCTACTTTGTATAACCAAACCCGTGATTATCGCTACTTTGCATAGGCAAACTCGTGATGGAATCACTACTCTGTATAGCAAAAGTAGTGATGATTTTAGCACGAACAAAAAATGAAGAAAAATTATTTCATCACGACTATAAAGGTAAAAAGCACAATCATTGCGACTGTAAACGTAAAAACCGTGATGCCATCACAACTGTAAAGGGTAAACCCGCAATGGGTGAGGAATATGGGAAAAAACTACAAATATTCCAAGAAACAATCCAGACTTAGCACTCTAAGGCAGTAATCAGTGATGGTATAAACAAAGACTTATGAAGACAAGCCGAAAAATCGATAGTTGGTCAAACTAGTCAAAAGATCAGGAAGGGTTGGATGGAAAGAATTATAGGCTTCCTAGTGGAGTTGCCATTTTATTGACAAGGTTAATCCTATCTACGGACAGAGACAATCCCTCTAGCCCAATGAGTGGGTCTAGCAACTGAAATGACAATCAACTAGACATCTTCCTAGGTTATAATTGAAAAGTAGAACTAAAGTTATGGCCTACCTCATTATGATGCTAATTCAATTTCCTTTGTTGAGAGCCTCGAACCACTTGTTGCCACGAACTTGTTCATGCTTCTCTCAACGCTTATGTACCTGCATAAGTGATCAAGAAACAACAAAGCATGCCAAAACAGACAGCAAATCCAATAATAACCTACTTAACTCATCAGGTAATGCCAAGCTAATACATACATGAACATATATATTTTGGGAAGGTGAACAAACAATTGTATATTATTTAAAGAATAAATGCAATCTTACAACCATAGTGTTGATGTTGAAATGCTCTCCTTGAGTTATAATCCAAGTCCAATCCAAGAAACTCTCCAAACACTCCTTCTCCAAGTCTAGTGAGTAGCCTCTAAGCACAAGCTCAGCATACGAGTGCAAATGGTAATAGACCAACCCAGACTCTAACTTGACCAACCATTTTGGAATGGGAGAAGATGAATTTATAGGTTGGGAAATGGAATTAAGACCTCTCCAAATATTGGATTAGGCCCTCATCTCAAGGAGGTAGCTCATAGGGATAAGACCAAGAGGCCAAGTTGGGAGAATTCGACCTCATCCACATTGAACAACCTCTAGCTCGTCGCTCTGGAAGCTTCTAGATAACGAAGCTTCTCATCCTCTTCAAGAAAATTTCCTTTTTGGGATCATCACGAGTATATGAGCAAATAGAGCGATGTCATCGCAGGTCTAGCATATTGAAAATTGCGACCATCGTGGTTGTTAGCCCCACAAGAGCGATGACTCTCATTTTAGGGTTTTAAGAGTTATTTCTTTAGGGAAAGCTCAAGGTATTTTCCAAAAAGGTGTTAGGAGGGATTTGAGTTGTTTACATGGATGAGTATACTACATTATGGTCATATTTTGGGCACTTTCGAGTATGTCACAAGGAAGTGCAGGAGGTGTGACAAAATACTATGTAACAGATGCCCCCTAAAGCATGAAGGTAGAACAAGGAGTGATGGCTGAGATGCTTTACGAGCTCTTACAAGGAAAAGGACATGCACTATCAGGAGACCTGCAACTCAAGGATGCATATACATACACATATCTGAGATCAACACATGAATCTACAGTATGGACACATCCATCTAGACAGAAATGACTATGTGAAAAATCCATGGTATGGGCGTAGCCATCCAATACAGAAGGATCATCTATAATCTAAGATCCAAGGCATGGATGCAGCCATCCAATATAAAAGGATCATCATCATAAATATAAAGT
Organism: Pinus taeda; assembly: GCA_000404065.3. Taxonomy (NCBI): domain Eukaryota; kingdom Viridiplantae; phylum Streptophyta; class Pinopsida; order Pinales; family Pinaceae; genus Pinus; species Pinus taeda. The sequence goes on from APFE030747012.1 coordinate 10,592, forward strand.
CCCATGGTATGGTCATAGCCATCTATATAGAAGAAGCATGTGCACAATCATGAACAATACATAACTCCATGCAACCTGAGTTATATCAGACAAAAATCAGGGTCTTGCACTCCATCCCAACCCAATCAAAGTACGAATTCTAACATACGAATGATCATGTCGCAGTCAAACATGCTAAAAAACCACCTAATTACCAACCATTGATGTGGACCATTAACAGGCACGAGAGGAACCACCCATAATGACAATGGCTCTTAAGGTATGACAGTACAATCCATGAATGTAATAACAAAGCTGAACTCGAACACTTATGGAATCATCCGATCGAAGGCCAATGGCGAAAACTTGTCGTCGGATGCAAAGAACTTTCCATTAAGGTATGCAAGCTCTAAGGTATTGAAAGGGAGTTTTTAAGCCATCTTCCTCGATAATGAGCTAAAGCTGATAGGGAGTGACCCATCGAAGGAGGGTCAAATGAATCCCTCATCATCGACACGAAACAAGGAATAAAGTGGAATAAGTTTCAAGACTGTAACAATGACTCAAATGATGTATAGGTAAATAACTGTATATTTGACTTCTCTTGAACATATTGGCAACATGACTCCAGAGTGTGGCAGCATTAGACTCAACATAGGACCAAAGGTCAATGATGAGGTGAAATAGTCAAATGAGAGGTAAAATGGATCACCCAAACCTGGAAGGACAATGATTGAGTGAGGCTATCCCAAACCCGACATGATAGCAGAAGAGTATCATGTTCAAGAGCGACATGTTGACTATATAAAGGATGTTTCATATTCATTTTCCCCACTATTTCTAGCGAGTACCTCTTTATTTTTACACAAGCTTGAATAGGATACCATATGCTTGTCATATAAGTTCACCCTTCAGATGAATCCATCCTAGTAAGTTTTACGAGTCCTTGGAAGGAGAAACTCAGGCTTGTCATGGTGACAAGTCTTTCATTGTAAAATTTTAATGAGTCTGACATAAGAATAACTCAGTATCTTTTTCATGTTTAGAGAGTTTGAAAAAGAAACAAAAAAGAAAACTCCATCATGTCCCTTTTCATAATTTGTCCCTCGAATCCGAAAAGTTAGAAAATAATATTTGAGAAAACCTCTTGACCATGTCAATCAAGGTGTACCTTTTTCGTAAATAGTCAATCTCAACCTGAAAAAGGCATAAACATATACTAAGATGACATCAATTCATTTACATTAACGAGTTCAAAACGAGAAGTAATCAGCAATCTTTGAATATTTTTGGAGTCTGAAAAGAGCTGAAAGATGACTCCTCCTGGAGGAACGAGTATTAAAAAAGGATAGAAACTGGTTCCGGTAATGATGGAACTTCTCAAAACATGTAATGGTCAAGAGGCTGGCTAATAAGACCACTCATCGCAGATGTTCCTCGCACAAGGGTAAAACAACCAAGTGAAAGCATATGATTGTCCAAAGAGATAGTGACGATGGAAATGAAACAGCCAAGGCTCATCTAGCAAAAATCGGTTGATAAAAACGGCAATCACGAGATGTAAAGTGGGAATGGTTTCATTTTTAAACAAGCTTGAAACATGAGAAAAAACTATGCTTGGATTTGGTTTCATTTTTACACAAGCTTGAAACGGAAACAAACTATGCTTGGATTTGGTTTCATTTTTACACAAGCTTGAAACAAGGATAAACTATGCTTGAATTTGGTTCCATTTTTACTCAAGCTTGAAACAAAGATAAACTATGCTTGAGATAAGGTTGCATGCCCCCAACATAACGACTCAATTCGAGGTACATGCCCCCCAAGCTACATTTCATTCACCTAAGTGGATGGAAAGAAGGTTCACGTATGAGGTCAAGTGAAAGACTCGACTAGGATTTTACGAGATCTAATCAAAGACTCAAATTGGAAGGGGATTTGTTTCATTTTTTAACAAACTTGACACAGGTAAAAAACCATGCTTATGCCACCTTGTTTCACTTTTTAGCGATCATAACACAAGTAAAAGAACTCTGCTCCTGGATACCTATTTCATTTTTTAACGAGGTTTAAATAGTAAAAGAATTATCCTCATAGCCCTCGTTTCATTTTTTAACGAGCTTGACACAAGACAAGGAACTCTACTCCATCCCTTGTTTCATTTTTTAACAAGCTTGACACAAGACAAGGAACTATGCTCTAGTGTCCTTGTTTCATTTTTTAACGAGCTTGACACAAGATGAGGAACTTTTCTCCACGGTCCTTGTTTCACAGGCCAAAAGAGGCCATGGCTTCCAAGAGGTTCGCATCATATGGGAGAACGATGCTCTGGAAGGGATATATGTCCAAGGATCCAAATGAAAAATCATGCTCCAATGCCCCCAGTACATGATGTACTACATCACCTACGAGATCATCAGTAGATGTGGGCATGGAATAGGTAGCCACGTAATTAACCTGTGGCGAGGGTGATACTGCTTGCACATAAGAACCATTTAGGGATGATGGTTGAGTGGGAACTGATTCAGGACAAATGAATGTAAGTTGATTAATGATCACAATGATTCCTTCATGCGGGAAAAACATCACTCGAAAGAGGGAAGAAACAAGAGCTCCCATGACATAAACATAGTCACGACCAAGGAGTAGATTAAAATATAAAGGGCCTTGGACAACCATCACATCTATATATACAGTCTTTCCTCCCAAAGTAATAGGAAACTTAGGAAGGATCCCTAACAGTTAACTGGTTCCTCTGTTAAAATCTAACAGATTCTGAGTGACGGAGACAAGATGAGGAGAATATAAAGTTTTCCAAGCAATTGAGTACAGGGTGCTAACACATGTGCCCTCGTCTATGACTGTGCTAGGTATGGCCATATGGTAAGCCTGTACTGTAATCTAGAAAGGCACATAAGACAGAAGGCGATATCTTTCTAGTCGACTCCAATCAAAAGAAGTGACTAAACTACTCAGAGGGGGTGTCATAGGAACATGAGATTTGACTTCTTGCTCGATGGGAACAAGAGAAATTCTCTCATGCACCTCAAGAACAGGAGGATTTACCTCCAATTCTACCATTTTTTCAAACAATGGTTGGTCAAGAACGGACTCACGAGACTCACTTTCAGAGAGAGTGGGATTGACCAAAGATGACTTTCGATCAAACACTGGGTCAACTAGCAGAGGATCAGGGGAAAGCTTTCAATACCTAGTCGGAAGGCGAGGTTGAGAATATGTAAGGTTTTCCAACTCTTTGGAAGCTTCATCCATGAGAGGACAAAGTTGAAAGGGATGATTAACTTCACACAACTTATAGGGAAATTTGACTTTTCCCCTTTTCCCATAGGCTTTATTGTTACTAGTTGAGGGTTTGTCACCAGCATGATCGCCAGAGGCTGATGACAAAGGTCGATGTGAACATATGGACCACACTTCTAAGACCTTGAGAATACCAGTACAATTCTAAATAAGGTGTTCACCCTTACATAACATGCAAGGGAATTTTACTTTTCGAGGTTGGTTGGAAGATTTATCTTTATTTGTTGCATCGGTAACAATAGTTGGTTAGTTTCCCCCTTGCCTATTTTGCTTCTTCTTCTTCTTCCTCTTCTTCTTCTTCTTGGCTTCCTAGTTACTAGAATCTAGAATTTCACCAGGCAAATAGGAAGAACAAAGTGAAGAATAGGTGAAGAAGGCAATGGGTCAACCTTAGAATCAACATGACGTTGATGTTGTTCAGGCGGAGGAGAACTTGGTTAAAAAATAGTTTCGACACTCAGAATCATTGAGGTCGAAAATAACAAAACTAGAATACCAATGGTCAATCCATGAAGGGACAACGTTGCCATATAAGGAGCACCAGCATTTCCAAAAGAAGGACAAGGACTAAGATTCCCATTAAAGGAGTGTCCTTGACTAGTAAACTCAGAAAATGTTGCCATCAGTATCAACCTAAGATCTACTAAGGAGTATTTCCACAGGAAGGATGTTCTTCCGCAGTCAATTAATTTTTAGAATTTGAAACAAAAATGTTTCCTTTTCATGTTTTAAGAGTCGAGAAAGGGACGAAAAGGTGACTCTAGTCCCTTTCATTGGTTTAGCGAGCTTGAAAGGACAAGTGCTTAATGATATTTTCAAATTTAAGGAGTGAGAAAAGACCAAAATGACTACTCAAATAACTCTAGGCAAAAGGAGTACCAAGTAACCGTGAACAGCAATATACACCTCAACAAATATATTCACCAAGGACTTGATGTACGTGTAGGCAATCTCCCCGAATGTTGTGTTCCGTGTATCATGTTTACAGGGTGGCAGACTCGACTTCCTATGGATAAACGTTTGCAACCTATGAGGGTCTCCCTTTATAAATTTGACGGTACAGGGAGCACAATTCCATGCTAGCATTGTCTAATGCATGAGAAAATGACAGTTGCTAAGTTTTAAAGACGTAGAAACACATTTCTAGCCTAGATCACTAAGTATGAACGTTAATGTTTCAAATGATGCTTAGATTAATTGATAGATTTTAAAGTTGATCTTGAAATTATGTTTGGGTTTCAAGGCTCAAAACAATGTCACCTGAACACTTATGATGCAACTATATGAGAAAAAGAAAAACTTTGTGCTTTAATGAAAGCTATACTAATCAAGGGAAGAGATTTCAAACAATGATGCAATAAGAAAAATACATTATGTAAAATGCGTTCCACTAACTTTCACTTTCGTCTTCCAAACTCAATGACAAAAGTAAAAAATATTTTCACTTTTCACTATCCTAAATGCAACTTTTCCGAAAGCAAAATGGTTTTACTTTTCAAAGATGCACTTATATGAATTATGATCTTCTTTTCATTTTGAATGATTTGATGCACCTAATACAGTTTTTTAGCTTTCAATCATCGAAAAATGTGATTTATTTTCAATCATGAATCTCAAAAAATTACTTTTCAATGCAACTAATCTAATGCATTTTCACGAAAAGTAAATTTCAAAATACACGCTAAAACAAATGCAAAACGATGTTTTCAATGGATTCTACACAAAACAACACTCAATAAATCAGCAAAACAAACATCTCAATGACATCAATAAGTAGCAATCAATTAATAATAACTATAAACCCTAGAATTCAATCAGGTTTCACTTCGAAGCCAACGAGACAAATTTTGCAAATTAATCAAGGCAATCAATCAAAACATTGACAAATCCAAGCATACAAGATGGGAAAAGACCTTAGGGGCCAAGACACACTGGATTCTTAGGAAGAAACCTCAAAAATTCTCACATTCAAGGATCATCGCTACTCTATATACCTAAGCCCACAATTATCGATACTTTTCATAGGAAAACCCGCGATGGCATCACTACTTTGTATAGAAAAATTAGTGATGATTTCAGCATGACCAAAAAATGAAGAAAAAAAACTCATCACGACTGTAAAGGTAAAACCCGCGATCATCGTTACTGTAAAGGTAAAAACCATGATGCCATCGCGACTGTAAAGGGTAAACCCACGATAGGTGAGGAATATGGGAAACAACTAAAAATATTCCAAGAAACAATCCAGACTTAACACTCTAAGGCATTAATCAATGATGGTATAAACGCGGACTTATGAAGACAAGCCGAAAAATTGACGGTTGGTCAAACTAGTCAAAAGATCAGGGTGAAGGATTGGTTGGAAAGGATCATAGGCTCCCCAGTGGAGTTGTCATTTTGTTGACAAGGTTAATTCTCTCTACGGACATAGACAAGCCCTCTAGCCCAATGAATGGGCTAGCAACTGAAGTGAAAATCAACTAGACATCTTCCTTGGTTATAATTGAAAACTAGAACAAAAGAGATGGCCTACCTCATTATGATGCTAATCTGATTTCCTTTGTTGAGAGCCTCGAACCGCTTGTTTCTACGGACTTGCTCCTGCTTCTCTTAGTGCTTATGTACCTGCACAAGTGATCAAGAAACAACAAAGCATGCCAAAACCGATAGCAAATCCAATATTAACCTACTTAGCTGATCAAGGAATTCCAAGCTAATACATGCATGAACATATATATTTTGGGAAGGTGAACCAATAGTTTTATATTATTTAAAGAATAAAGGGAAGCTTACAAACATAGCCTTGATGTTGAAAGGCTCTCCTTTAGTGGTAATCCAAGTCCAAGCCAAGAAACTCTCCAAACACTCCTTCTCCAAGTCTAATGAATAGCCTCTAAGCACAAGCTCAGCATAGGGGTGAAAATGGTAATAGACCAACCCAACCTCTAGCCTAACCAACCATTGGGAGAAGATGAATTTATAGGTTGGTAAAGGGAGTTAGGACCTATCCAAAGATAGGATTGGGCCCTCATCTCAAGTGGGTATCTCATAGGGATAATACCAAGAGGCCAAGTTGGGAGAATTCGACCTCATCTACACTAAACAACCTCCAGCTTTCCGCTCTGGAAGCTTCTAGGTCACAAGGCTTCTCATCCTTTTTGGGAAAATTGCCTCTTTGGGATCGTCGCGGGTATATGAGCAAATAGAGCGATGTCATTGCGGGTCTAGCATATTGCAACATCAACCATCGCATTTTTTAGCCTCACAAGAGCGATGACTCTCATTTTAGGTTTTTAAGAGCTATTTCTTCGAGGGAAGCTCAAGGTATTTTCCAAGAATGTCTTAGGAGGGATCTGAGTTGTATACATGAATGAGTATACTGCATTATGGTCATATTTTGGGCACTTTGGGGTATGTCACAGGGAAGTGTGGAAGGTGTGACAAAATACTGTGTAACACCCCCAAAATCTAAATTTTGGACCTATAGTAGGTATGCAACTTCGTCCCTTAGAAGCATCTCATAAATTTTCACATGTGATAGAAAATAGTCTAGAAAATAGGTTAGAACTTTGATTTTCCTTCCTCATTTCTTCAAATTTTGTCTCCTTTGATTTTCTTGGCTTCTTCCTTGAATTTCGAACTTTTCTATTGCATATCGAACTTCTTGTGATAAAGGTTTCTACTGAAATCACTTGTACTTATACCCTTTTTGAGGGGTCAAATAGATTTTTCTAGGTCAGCTTGGTCTTCGAGGTCAACCAAGGGGGTCTCTCCAATGTGAAGTCCCAATTAGACCTCACACTGTTTGGAATAAGATCCACATCCGAGATATCGGCCTGGATGCCATATATTCTTTTATGTTTTCCTTGGCTACAAAGTTCAACACAAGATATTTATGCACAGGTGATGAGGCTCACAATGGGTAAATTATATGGACCTTAATGCCTCTCTCTAACTTATTAAAATCAACTTTTCTCACATCATGTTTTGTTATATTTTCTTAATGAGAAGGGTAAAGATGAGATGTCATGTCTTGTGGTCTAATGTGCATTGATTGCAGGTTTTGGAGAAAATTTGTGCTAGTTAAAGTGCAGGAACTCGAAGTAGACAAGAAAGAGGGGTTTTAGGAGATTGGATCTCCCTCCATAACTCCTCATTCACTCAAAGATTCCTCCACCAGATCTCATCAACTCAGAGTTACAATCAGCCGAGCCATTAAGATCATTGGTAGCCAAGCTAGTGATAGTTGAAGAGTAGTTGATCTTGATTTTTGGAGCCAAGACTCTCTATATTTAAGGAAGATGTTGGTAGCTTCAGTTGTATAAATAAGAAGGACTAGAGCCTCATTAGGATTCGACTTTTTTGTTGTTGTATCCAAGAGGTATTTTCGAGCTAAGACATTGTGACTAATGACTCTTGTGTATTTTTTATATTTTAATGAAAATGAGAAGCATTTCCTTGATCCATCACTGATTTGACCCAAAGGGTTGAAGCTCTTGGGCCTAACCCTAACAGTAGAGGTTCCTCTTTTTGTACATTGTATGCTTAGATTACATTTACAGTTAGTTGCTGAAGTGATTTTGGTTTTGTTAATTTGCAAGTATTTAGATGATTAATTAGTTTGCTTCCATTTGTGGATAGTTAGATCAGTGGTATCATAGTGATAGAAGAGACTCTAGAAAAGATGGTGATAGTGGCTTTTACCTCATCTCCCTTATGGGATCATGACTTGAGGGTTCCATCCACACAACCCAAAAACAGATTTCTTGCTTGACTACATGATCTAGGGTTTCTTGATGAGTAGGTCATTGTCTTTGAGTTTCTTAGGATGATTTAAAATTGTCATTTTTGATCTCTTAAGTTTTGTATTGGTTTCAAAGCACTTCCATTCATGAACTTAGCCACTAGATAGTAATAATTTTGTTTTCTTCCATTTAATAAATATTTTCCATGTGTAGATGAATTTGTGCATAAATAAAGAAAAGAATGTATGTTGTTGCAAGAGATTCTAATTTCCAAGGAAACCTCATCTCAGTTGCTTCATCCAAGCCTTATCCACCCATGTTTCCAAAGTCCACTAAACCCTAAAGCCGAATTCTTGTTTTGTAAGCAAAATTTCCATTTCCATTTTGAAAATCCAACCATATTGAAGCATCTGACTAAGCCTTGGATAGTTTTCACCCCCTTGATGTCTTATTTCTTCATCAAATACCTTTCCCACACTTCTTCTACCTTCCCTACCATCTCCTAAGTTTTCAGCCTGTTTCTTGTAGTAAAATAGTGAATCTGGTAGTAGAACTAGGACATCCTATATTAGTACTACAGGAAACCCTGTAGCAGCATGTTTTAAGCCCAAATTTAGCAAAATTTTCATCTGAACTTGGATTAAGCATCTCCTTGGATTCCATACCCTTGATACTAGTCCATACCTCTTCCTCCATACATGTCTCCCTACCAAAGAACAAGTGAAGATTAGCATTTGCATTCATAAAATTAAAACATAAAAAAGGTATTTTTCTACAATTCCTAAATTAGCACATGCATGCAGTAGTCATAATACTTCTTAAATCATATTCCATGATTAGTTAGTCTAGATCATCACATGTCATAAAAAAGGTTAAGTTGGGTTTCTTTTGCAAGCAAAATGTGTCAATGAGTATCTAAAGGATTTCATGTCACTTTACAAGCATCTTCCAATTCATTCCTTCATTCCTTAAAGTAGATGGCATTCATTTTCCTTCATTAAGTATAGTTTTCCCTTCTCCATTTGGTAGTCAGACTTCTTCTAGTAAATAGAAGACTGGTTTGAGAAATCCTAGTGGTCTATCGCCCCAGTTGAAAAGTGACAAGAGTAGACCCTTACATCTACTGTGTATACAACACTATCACCTCCAAGTTTGTATGAACCCTGGGTTGATTAAGTAAAGTTGGTAGCCCCAGGAGTTACAACATTCTTGATGCAATACTAGCGCTCATCACTTTTTGGTGTCGTTGTCGGGGAGTTGTCTCAGTAGATGTTATTTATGCTTTCTTTCTTTCCTTATTTCTTTCCAATTCTGCAAATAGTTCCATTCAATAGATAGTTTCAATCTGGTTTTACTTTCTTTCCAATTCTACAAATAGTTCCATTCAGAAAGTAGTTGCAATTTGGTTTTTCTTTCTTTCCATTCTGCGAGAAGTTCTAAAAAACCCTAAAGAGAACACAAAAAACAAACTCCTTTCATGCCTCGTAGGAGTAGAGACAACTTAGGGAAATTTTTTCCAAATACCCCCACCAAATCAAACATCCAACCTTCCCTCTTCTTTGGTGGTTGTGAGCTAGAGGACCCATTAGGCGAACAACCAGAGATTTTTGAAGAGCATATTGGGGAAGAAGAAGAGACCATTCCACCAACTTACACCATGGCTGAAAATAGAAATGGGATTGGAGCCAAGGAGTTGAGAATAGAGCTAAGGGTACTTTTCCCATTAGAGAAACTAATGGGGATGCTAGGATGAAAAACACAAGCCTCTATGCTCTTCCTCACTTCCATGGCCTGACCTCAGAAGACCCGGATACCTTTTTGTTCAAGTTTTTTTGTCATATGCAAAACTTCTGATTACACCTCTGATGATCAGAAGTTGAAATTGTTCCCATCCACTCTTAAATATGTAGCCTTGTTTTGGTTCATGGGTTTACCTGGGGATAGTATCACCACCTAGGCTCATATGCAACAAGCCTTCAACAATAAGTATAGGGTCTACTGTAGGTCCAAAGATACCAAAGAGGAAATTTTAGAATGACCTTGGTACATGATGAATCTTTAGAAGATTATGAGGAAAGATTCCAACTTAGCTACAAAAGGGCCAGGTGCACCCTTGATCCTGAATTGCTTAAGCTAGTCCTTCTTAGGGGGATCAGGGAAGATCTCCTAGAAATGATAAACCTGTTGTTAGGAGGAGACATCTATCAGTTACCCTATGATGATATCAAGATAATTTTCATGAATCATTTTAGGGTGGCTAGAAAAAAGGGTGGACCTAGTCGAGCTTTGGCCAGTTTGTCCTCCTCCAACACATCCATAAAAAGTGAAATTGGGAACATATTGGAAGACTTTAAGAGTGAAATGTTGCATACCCTTGCTCTGAAAATGGACACCATGTAAATCAAGAGGAAGTAGGGGGGAGCAGAGATAGCCTTAGTTGTCTTATGCCCTAGATGCACTAGGAGGTACCCTAGGAACGAATGTCCATTCAATCTTATAGAAATATGTTTGGTCTATGAGGAAAACCACTCCATAGACAAGTTCCCTTCTCTGCCTGGATTAAAATTTGTGTATCAGGGAACTAAAGGGGTGACTGAACAACTCTGCTACATCAACCAAAGGAGGCCTCAAGGACCTCGACCATACCAGTAATGCATGCAAGGGGCATCCAATTCATATTACAACCCTAACCAAAATACATCCATTCCCCCTTGGTGCCCTCCTTCTCATCCTTCATGGTCCACACCTTCTCCCTAGTCTTTTGCACCTCAATACCATTCCCAACCTGCCAACCAACCATTTCAGCCATATGCTTCTCCACAACCTCAGTGGAATGCACCATCCCAAGGGTGGAGACCCCCATACAACCAAGCTCCAGCTTTACTGCCTCCACCTCCATCTCAACCACAACTCCTACACCCTGCTCCACATAAGCAACCTCAGATGCTTACCCAACCAAATTAGAACCCAAACAATAGACAGGCACAATAGGTCTACAGTGGAGAAACATCCTACCCTACCTATGTTGTGGAAATTCAAGAAATTAACTTCAGGTCTAGAGGAGTGCTTCTGGATAATCAACCTCCATCTCCACCCGAGGAGTGTGAAGAGGAAAAGGAGGAAAGTGTCCCTCAATAAAATCCACCTCCTTTTCCTAAGAGATTAACCCATCATGTCCAACACACCCCGGAAGAGACTGAACTTCTGGATGAACTAAAAAATCTATGTGTTAAAATCCCGCTTCTCCAAGCTATTAAGGATGTCCCCATCTGCAACAAGTTAATCAAGGAGAAGTGTTTCAAACTTCTGAGAAGACAAAAGAAATACACCCCTACCATTAATTTCAATGGAAAATTGTTTGACTTAATGTTAGGGTGGGTGACTTGCCCAAAGTATCCAGATCCTCGAAGTCCTATAGTAGATGTACACATCGATGGCATCATTGTCCCCCATACCTTCATCAAGATTGGAGCTGCCATCAATGTGATGAATAAGGACACTATGCTTAAATTGAATCTCCAGGGATCATTAAGAAAGACCACAACAGTCTTGCATCTTGCGGACAAGTCCACAGTAGCTCCTAAGGGAGTTGTTGAGGATGTGATGGTCTCCATTGATTCCTGGGAATACCCTGCTGACATCTTAGCTCTCCAACCTAAGGCCAAGTTCAATGGTTATCCTCTCATCCTTGGGAGACCATGGTTAGCCACTGACGATGCTTACATAAGTTGCAGGGTTGGGACTATGACCATTAAAAATGGGCATCTATCCAAACAATTGGTCTTGTACCCTCCTACTCAACCATCCTTGGAGCATGACTTACCTTTATTGTTAGAATAGGAGGAAGAAGATGAAGTCTACTCTTCCCCAATTTGTACCCTAGATGCAAATATAGGAGGGGGTAAACCTGATGAATATGACCTAGTTGAGAAAATCCTCCAAAATTAGCCCCCCAACACCATGTCTCTTGACGAGTTAGTGAAGGAAGCCGAAGCTAACCCTTGGAATGGTCTATGCTTAGCTGATTCAATCCATACTCATGTCAATATGATAGAATTCAGCCCAGAAAGAACATTGAAAATCAACCCCTCTCTCTGTACATCAGGAAGAGAAGTTATGTGACATGCTAAGAAATCATCTAGGTCCCTTTGCCTGGAGTTACAAAGAAATGAAGGGAGTGCACCCTTTGGTGTGTACTCACCACATTTACATCAAGGAAGGCTGCAAGCTAGTCTACCAACCTCAGAGGGAAATGAACCCTGCATCCAACAAATTTTGCAGTTCTTCTTTAACTATATCCTTGAGGGTTAGGTTCATTCTCCTTTGAGTAGCAGCTCCGGGCCAGATAGATGACAAGCTACCTTACTCCATTTACTTCATCAGTAAAAATCTATCCAAATTTGAGTTGAACTACATAGTGACTGAAACGGAGCTCCTATTTGTTGTCCATTCCTTGAATAAATTTAGACATTACATTACTGGTTACCATACCTTTCTACATACTTACCATGTTGTCATTAAATATTTGAAGAAAAAATCTGATGTGAATGCGTAAATTATTAGATTATTACTTTTGTTACAATAGTTTGATCTAACTATTATTGATAAGCCTGGCAGAGAAAATGTAGTTGCGGGGTTTTTGTCTAGATTGGCTTTGCCTGCAGGTGAGGAAGGAATGGTCGATGATCAACTGCCAGAAGCATTTATTCGCCATTTCAATTCTCTCTCTGTGGTTTGCTAACATATCCAACTACTTAGTATCTGCATAGTTCCCTCCAAATCTATCCTCCAAGGAAAAGAGCAAAATTATAAGGAAAAGTGCCCCATTCACTTGGATTGGGGGAAATCTCTTCAAGTTGGGCCCAGATCAAATTCTGAGAAGATGTCTCAAGGAGGAGGAATTTTTTGACATCCTTCTAGCATGTCATGATGGGACTTATGGAGGTCACTTTGCAACCCAAAGGACAACCTTCAAGGTACTACAAGCTGGCTATTATTGGCCCACTCTCCACCAAGATGCAAGAAGGTATACCAGCCAGTGTGATTGGTGCCAAAGAATGGGGAAACCTACTCCCAGGGATAAAATTGCTTTGCAAACTCAAGTGAATTTTGAGCCATATGACAAGTGGGGCATGAATTTCATTGGGCCCATTGATCCTCCATCACGATAGAAAAAGTGCATAATTGTGTGCACTGACTATTTAACAAAGTGGATTGAAACCAAAGTTGTCAAGGTAACCACATAAGAGAAAGTGGTTGAGTTCTTAAGGGAGAATGTGTTTTACAAGTTTGGATACCCTAGAGATCTAATCACTGATCAGGGCACTCAATTCACCTCACACATGATTGAGAATATGTTAAGCCAGCATAACATCAAGCAGAGGAATTCCACTCCTTACCACCCTCAGGCCAATGGACAAGTAGAAGTCACCAACAGAGCATTGGAAAGCATTCTGACAAAAGTGGTTAGCATCAGTAGGAAGGATTGGGCTGACAAACTAGTGGAGGCCACTTGGGCCTACAATACAACTTGGAATACAACCACTGGCTTCACCCCTTATGATTTGTTCTATGGGAAGAAGGCTTTGCTCTCCATTGAGTTTGAGTACAACACTTTAAGGATGGAAACACAATTGGATCTAGATGTTACAGGGGCACAGCAAGAGAGGTTGCTCCAGCTAAATGGGTTAGGCGAATTCAGGATGCAGGCCCCCCTGCACATAGAGGTGACTCAAGTATAAAGAAAGGTTTGGAATGACAAAAATATCAAAGACAAAGTGTTTCAAGAAGGCAATTAGGCTTTGTTGTATGATTGTAGGTTCAAATTTTTCAAAGGCAAGTTGATGATTAGATGGTTGGGCCCATATGTGATAGAAAAGTGTCATGACAATGGAGTTGTTTAGATAAGAACCATTGATAAAGAAGGTATCCCTTTGCTTGTCAATGGGTTAGGTTGAAAGTCTACAAAAATCCTTTGTCAAAGAAGGAGTTCATCAGTAGTATCAGTAAGGCAATAATGGTAATTGAAGGAGTCTCGGCTTCCACCTCACAAAGTTCTTGAGGACTGTTGACAATAAGAGTCCGAGGTGAAAACCTCCATGAGGCACCTGAGGCCCACTCTTAGGTTGAAAACCTCATTGAGGCGGCCCAAGAGTTTAAAAAAAAAGAGAAAAAAGAGAAAAATAAAAGACCCCTAGGTGAAAATGTCCTTTGAGGCTCCTAGGGCAGGAAACCAAGATGAAAACCTCCTTTGAGGAAACCTGGTTGTCTTTCAAAAAAAAAAAGAGAAAGAAAAAGCACAAAAGTAATGGTAGGGACCTCAAACCTGCCCACTCATAACAATTTCGGTTTTTACAGGTTTTCAAGAAGATAATGGACACAAAGATCAAAGGGCAACAAGCCATGAAAAACACCATGTTTTTCTTCATCCATTTCATCTTCTCCATGACCCCCATGTTCATTCATCCACACTCATCTCCAACAATAGAAAAATGCAAATTTCAGGCAATTTTATGACTTCTACAGGATTTCCTGTAGTTACTACAGGGGTTTCCTATATTACTACAGGAAGTCCTGAAATTCTATAGGAAAGGAAGACCGATTGAAAATTTATGATGCAAGCCTATTTTAGCTTAAAAAAAAAATTAGGCCATTAACTTCACCACATCTCAGCCAACACCCTTCATGACCATGTCACCCTTTGTGTCCATCAAAAAAATCTACTTAGAAGAAGAAAAAAAAAAAATATATATATATAATATATAATATATAAGAGAGAAGAGAGAGAGAGAGAGAGAGATACATATATCAAAGGGCAATACCACCAGTGGCCTACCTCACATATCATTCCATGGCCACACCTTCCACTCACTCCAATATCTATTCACCCTCCAAGCAAAGAAAGGCCATAGAAATTCAAAAAAAGGTAGCTACAAGATTTCCTGTAGTAGTACTACAGGAAACCCTGTAGCAACCTATTTTGAAGCAGCAGCAAGCTCCAAGCCTAACCTTCAGCACCCATGCATTGGAAGAGGAGAAGCACATCTACAGGCACTATGGAACCTCTCCAAAGCTTAGCAGCAATAGAGGAAGCCAACACCTGCACATCAACAAGAAGACAACCTATCAATAGAATAAAATCAACAAAAAAAAGAGCGGTAGAGAAGATGGACCTGAACCATGAGCAACATAGTAGAGCCACCCTCCAGCATACATCAGCAAGGCAAAGGAGCCGCAGCTATGTCACCTCATTCTCACTCTCTCAGAATTACAAGTATGATTAAAACCTTAGGAATATGTAGAAAGTTGGTTTTATAAGCGAAGGTGGCCAGTTAACTTGGCCACCCTCTGCCCAATAACAAAAAGTTAAAGTGCTAGTCAACTGGACATGTGGCAAGGTCACATCAAAGGGAATAAATTGGAAAGGTGGTCAAGTTACGTTGAACAGGAGTGGATGATGATTATGAGTAAGGGTTTCTTATAACAAATAGTGGGACCAACGGTCCAAAAGGAGAAATATGTACTCATCCAGAGCACATCGCTCAATGAAATCGACCATAAATAGAAATATTCCCTAACTTTCATGCAAAATATTGTTCATTTCGATATTTTGAGAGTTGTGACCAACTAGAGGATCCATCGAAAGGAAAATCTAGTCTCGGCCATCCTACAGTAAGCACTTACAGGAAACACAGGAAAACTACAAGAAACAGTGAGGATAGCTAGTCTCGACATCCTACAATGAGCACCTACAAGAAAACTACGAGAAACAGGGAGAATTGTCAAAAATGTTATGAGGGGGAACCTAGGGCCCAGCTATACAAGAATTTTCCTCAAACAAGGCATTCCAGTGAAAGGTAGGTGCCATATCCTCTGTGCTTTCATTTAAAAAAATAAAAAATAAATAAATTGTCATGATTACAGTGTGCATAGAGATAGACAAAATTGTGTGGAGGATTGTGTAGAGTAAAAGGAGAATTGCAGTCATCACCCTCCTAAACTATAAACCCTCATCACCTGAGGAAGCTCTTAAGATATAGCCACCAAAACTTCATACAAAGACATCGACAGAGAGAAAAGATGACAGGGGGTTTCAATATAAGGGAGCCCACCAGAACAACTAGAATACATCAGCATCCTCCTGTGGTAGAAATATTTACAAGGCATCAATGGTTTGGATTCTTCGAGCTACTTAGGGGATATGATGATGATATAGCTAGGGAATTTTCAATGTCATTCATACCTCTAGCTAGAGTCAGTTCCACTGCTATAGTGAGGGGATTGTCAGTGACAATTACCCCTAAAAGCATAAGCAGGATCACTAGACTTCCTTTATGTTTTCAATGGAGAAAAGAGAACAAAGCTAGCATCACTCTTGCCAAGAAGAAATTTTTCTTGGAAGGAGAGGAACCAATTGAGGACAAAAATGGGATTAGAAGGGGGGTCACTCCATATCCTTGGGATGAAATAAGCTATCACATTCTCAAGTATATTTCTTGTGAGGGTAGGCTTAGTATAGTCTATGGTTGCCAATTTAGACTCCTCCATGAGTTGAAATTTGGAGAAGAGTTACCTCCACATAGAAGACTTAGTGTTCCTTAATTTTTGTTGCAATAAATAATAGACATGAGAATCAAAGTACAAGAAGGGAAGCATTAGCAGTTGGCACATGATGTACTGGTCAAGATCATACTAGAAGATGCCCTAAACAACTTAAGAATCCATATTATGTGGTCAACATTTGCAGACACGAATAGAGAAGGTGTAATTTAAGTCATTGAGTATGAAAGATGCCCTATTTCTTGTGGTGAAGAAGAGGGAGAAGAGACTGAAGAAGAGGAAGAAGAGTCTGAAGAAGAGAAAGAAGAGTCTGAAGAAGAGAAGCATGAAGAAGAAGAAGAAGAACCAAAGGAAGAAGAGGAAACAAAAATAAATGAGACAGAGGATGAAAAGGACAATAGGGAAGAAGCACAAAAGAAGGGATCAAGTCCTGAAATACATAGCAAGGAAGGAGAGGAATCCCCAAGAGTGTCTCTTGAACCCACAGAGAAGGAGGCAAATGTTGCCTTAATTGCTCTAATTACACCTATAAAATCAAAATGAAAGAAGCAGAGGAAGACTCCCCTATACTTCAGAACAAGGACGAGCACAAGGATAAAACAAGGGAAACCTCAAACACCTTCCAAGACTCCTATAATCATTGAGGACTCACCAAAAGAACAAGATAAATTAGTCCCTCTAGGAATGAGAGGTGAACAGGGCACATCACAACAAGCTTCCCCAAGGTCACCAATCACCTATGTTAGGAGGCATGTCACCAAGTCAACCTTAGTAAGACAAATTAAATAACCTTTGACCCCTTTTGAAAAATGGAAAGGCCTCCTATAGGAAACACAGACTGACCTACATGAAACACAGACAACCTTATAGGAAACCATATCAAAAATACAGGAAACATAGAAATAAGAGCAGGAAGATAGCAGGGGAAAAGGGAACGAAAAGAAGTAGCAACACAAGTACAAGGGGAGACAGCTACTCAAAAGACAGTAAAGGGAGAGTCCCAGGAGTTGTAGGAAGCTATCCCACAATCAAGCCTCATCTCCTATTACAGATTCATTGAGGGAGGCAGAGTAATACCACAAAAATTTCCATCATTCTATTCTTTGAGCTTGAAAAGGAGAGATCAAGGACACATCACTAGATGCAAATTTCTAAATCAAAAAGTGTAGAGGATGTGGGCCATATGGAATAAAAGTTGCTAGAAATGGGCAGAGAATTGAGTAGGATAAGGGACAGGGAAAGAGTAATGAAATCTCAACTAGAGGTTGAGAACACATGGCTAAGGAGGAAAGTACAGGAAAAAGAGATCCAATTGGAAACTATGGCAATTCTCTCCATGGAGGAACTCTAGTGCACGATGCCAGAAAAATCATATGCCTTATACCTCAAAGAACAGTAGTTGCAGTTTTAGATAAAAACCTTAGCACAATGAGGGACTATGCCTTCCAAGACTATAGGTAGTTCATTGACCTCTGTGATCAAAGCACCCTGCAGGACAAGGCCAAGATATCTGAATTCTAGCTACATAACTTGGCCCTAATAAATTTGAATGTGTGGGACCCCAATCCAAAGTTAGGGGACTTACAACTGATGGCCTTGGCATCATGGATGAGTCATGAGGAGGCCAACACTAAGGAAGTAAAAAGGGTATTGGAACGAGAAGAAACAGAGCCCCTTTACATCAGAGTAGAATATATCAACCCCATGGCTTTCATTAGCACCCACAACCTCATAGCCAATGATCCCCAGCTTGCACCAAGATACCAAGCTACACAAGAAGGGATACTGCAACAGAGGCCTGGAATTTCAGGGCAACCACCAAATCAATGAAAGACATGGACATAGATCGAGTTGCTTAGAGGATGAGAAACACTTTCAGTAGGGGGGTGATGATGAGGCTCATCAATGGGTAAATTATATGGACCTTAATGCCACTCTCCAAATTATTAAAATCAACTTTTCTCACATTTCTTTTCAGGTTTTGTTATATTTTGCTTAATGAGAAGGGCAAAGATAAGATGTCATGTCTTGTGATCTAATGTGCATTGATTACAGGTTTTGGAGCAATTTTTGGCTAATTAAAGTGCAGGAACTCGAAGTAGACAAGCGAGAGGGTTTTAGGAGATTGGATCTCCCTCCTTAACTCCTCACTCACTCAAAGATTCCTTCACCAGATCTCATCATCTCAAAGTTATAAGCAGCCGATCCATTAACATCATTGGTAGCCAAGCCAGTGATAGTTGAAGGCCAGTGATCTCGAGTTTGGGAGCCAAGCCTCCCTAAATTTAAGGAATTTGTCGGTAGCTTCAGTTGTTTAAATAAGAAGGCCTAGAGCCTCATTAGTATTCGACTTTTTTTGTCATAGCTAAGAGCCATTTTCGAGCTAAGGCATTGTGACTGATGACTCTTGTGTATTTTTTATATTTTAATAAAAATGAGAAGCATTCCCTTGATCCAAGATTGATTTTACTTAGAGGGCTAAAGCTCTTGGGTTAGGGCCTAGCCTTAGCAGCATAGGTTCCTCTTTTTGTACATGTATGCTTAAATTACATTGATAGTTAGCTACTGAAGTGATTTTGGTTTTGTTAATTTGCAAGTATTTGGATGATTAATTAGTTTGCTTCCATTTGTGGATAGTTATATTAGTGGTATCATAGTAACAAAAGACACTCCAGAAAATTTGTTGATAGTGTCTTTCACCTCATCTCACTTATGGGTTCATGACTTGAGGTTTCCATTCGCACGACCCAAAAAATAGATTTCTTCCTTTACTACATGATCTAGGTTTTCTTGATGAGTAGGTCATTGTCTTTGAGTTTCTTAGGATTATTTACAATTTTCATTTTGGATCTCTTAAGTTTTGCATTGGTTTCAAAGAAGATGTTTCATGTCCCAATGTACCCTCAGGGTTGAGGACATTACTTTGATGTGGCATGGAGGATTCTTGATGATGACACCATTGGACTGAGTATTCCCCCAAGCTAGCCTTGACACAACCTGATGAGAGAGACTTGATTCAGAGCCCAGACAATGATGGTCTCTCAATGAGAGACTTGAGAGGGCTTGTTGCACTTAGAGAAGCTCTAATCCTAGAGAGAGGAGGCTTTGTTTTTGACAATTGGAGACCCACAAAGATGACATGATGGCACCACAACTACACTTGGGACACTACATTAGTTTTTGTAGCATCAGATGTGTTCTAGCCACAAAACTTGGTGGATAGGCTGGAATACATGAGATCTCCAAAACCCAGAAATCATTTTTGGAAATTCCACATAGAGATGGCTTAATTAGATTATTAACTGATTTTTAAATATTTCCTAATTCTAAACTTAGGGAATATGGTTAATTGATCAAAATTTATTAATTCAAGGTGAGAATAGTCTAGAAACCCACACAAGTGGACTTCAAGATTATCCTAGCCCTTGATTAAGATTTAATTTTGGTCGTTGGAGTCCCAACAGAGGGTTATAAGAAGAAGTCGATGGGAACTTGGAGAACACACTTCAGCAGTTTGATTTCCTTAGTAGATCGATTTCCAGAGAGAAACAGTAGTTTCCGAAGAGCCAGAGATCCAAGCAAGGACAGTGAAGTTGGAGGAATTTTTCCTAATCTAGCGAGTACATTTGCAGAGAGGAAGAGATATCTCTAGGATGCTATGCAGAGGCAGCGCAAAGCCTTAAGAAGGCAATTCGATTTTATGAAGAGGGCAAATGTTTTTAGTTCCAGAGGCTGGACAAAGGTTCCAGAGTGTTGGAGAGACATTTTCCAAACCAACAATAAGTAGGACAACAAGATTGGCAGTCGATTCAGGCAGCATGTGTGCTTGGTAGCTCCAATGTGACGTAGAACCAACGCAAGCCCAGTTGGACGACTTGCATTGCAGAGGCAGTCCAGTGCTGGAGTTTCTCATAGTGAGGGTAATTTCCCTACAGTATTTTTTCCAATATTTTTTCTCTGCAGGATAGCCATATTTCGGCATCCAGATTATTGTACTCAGAATTTCCCACTGCTGCTTAATAATAGAAATCCTCAACTGTTGCACTAGTTTTCTCAAGTTGGGTTTTTCCTAGGAAATTTGTCCAAAAATAATGGTGTTAATTATTGTGTGTGTGATAGTATTTTTTCAATTTCTAGTGCTATTATTTCCATAGTTCTATTTGTGAAGGTTGCAATGTGATTAATTTGGTATTTATCATAGCAAAGAAATTGTTAATTAATTAACAATTAGAAGAATAAATTCCAAATGATGCAGTAGGATTTCAGTGTTGAAATTTTCACATGGTATCAGAGCATGAGTGATCAGCCAGGAAGCTCAGATGCAAAGGAAATAATTTTGCTGCTCAAAGGGAGCTGTAGGCCAAAATTCTTAGAGGCAACACAGTGCTCAGATAGGCAGGTCGGACTGCTAGGGTAGCAATTCGATTTTCAATTGCAAGGTTGCAGAAAAGTCGAGTTTCCTGGGTTAGTGATTCCAGTAGTCAAAGTGAGTAGTTGCAGCTCAGATTTTCATTGAGCAAATTCCTTGGTTGGACACACAGGATTTTGTAGCAGCAGAACCAGTATCTGGTGGAAGAGAAAAGCACACACAGTAGAGGGAAATTTTCTCTTAGAGAACTTCGAGTCTCATAATTTTGATTTTCTGAGGCAAATTAGCAGTAGAAACTAGTAGATATGTGAATTCCATAATGGAGTTCAAGTAATAGAGCAGCAACAGAGCAAAGGGAAAGATTGAGTTTTCAACTTGATTAGAGATGGCCACAGTTGGACTTAGAGATCAGGATAGGTTGGATGGAGCGTCCAACTATGTCATCTGGAAGGCTAGGATATCCTTCCTTCTAGATGAATATGGCCTCAAAACCTACATAGATAATGTGGTGGCACTTCGTCGGGATGTTGATCATCATAAATAATACAAGAGGAAGATTTTTCCATGTTCACGGATATACCTTCAGGATTGAGGTGGGGTGACTTGGTGTTGTAGCCCCATCAAGCTACAGAGATTGGGTAGGGTCCTTGAGCAATCCACCTCATGGATCATTACCTTGCTACAAGGGGTCCATAGTATTCAGTAGTAGGATGGATCAGTGTCAATAGATGCAGTCAGATATCAAAGAGACAGTTGTAGACTAGTAGCACTCAGGTGTTGAGGAGCGCAGTGCAGTGTTGATAGCAGAGCAATAAGATGATTGCAAAGTTAGCAACAACATAGATACTCCAGTGACACTGCAAAGGCTAGTAGCAGTTAGGACTCAGGAGACAAATGCAGCATACACAGATGATTCAGTATTCCATATGCTTCTCAGTTGTAGTAGTTGCAATTGCGGCAACAACAAATGAGAGGGAGTTGTAGTGAAAATGCAGTGTTAGAAGCAGTACAACATGGTCAACAACATAACATATGCAACATCATAGATGCACAGTGGTTGATGGGTAGTGGAAAGAAGTCACAGTGGTCGGACATTAGCAACGTGACAGAGTGTGGTACAGAAACAGGGGGTTGCAATAGGGTTTGCAGCACTAGAACACAATCCTCGCTAAGAGGGAGTGTTAGTTTTTGTAGCATAGGATGTGTTATAGCCACAAAAATTGGTGGAAAGGTTATAATACATGAGATCTCCAAAACCCAGAAATCGTTTCTGTAAATTCCACCTAGAGATGGCTTAATTAGATTATTAATCAATTTTTATATATTTCATAAGTCTAAACTTAGGGAATATGATTAATTAATCAGAAATAATTAAGTCAAGGTGATAATAGTATATAAACTCACATTGATCGACTTCAATATGATCCTAGCCCTTGATTAATATTTAATCATGGTCGTTGGAGTCCCAACAAAGGGTTATAAGAATAAGTCGATGGGCAATTGGAGAACACAATTCAACAGTTCTATTTCCTTGGCAAATCAATTTCCAGAGAGCAGCAGTAGTTGTCGGAGAGCCAGAGATCAAAGAAGGGACATTGATGGCTAGGGAAAGTAAGGTTGTACGAGGTTTTCCACATCCAGCAAGTACATTTGTAGAGAGGCTGAGATTTGTCTAGGAGGTTGCGCAAAGGTAGCGCAGACCTCAAGAAAGCAATTTGATTTGCTAAAGAAGGAAGAATTTTTTAGTCCCAGAGGTTAGACAAAGGTTCCATAGTGCCGAAGAGATGTTATCCCATCCAACAACAGGCAGGACGGCTAGATTGGGAGTTGATTTAGGCATCACGTGTGCTTGGCACCTCTAGTATGACGCAGAGCCAGTGCAGGCCCAGTTGTACGGCTTTCTTTTTAGAGGCAGTCTAGTGTCAAAATTTCCCGGAAAATTTCTCATCCATCTATAAAAGAATTCATATTTCACCTCATTGGCAATGAAAAATAAAATGATGATTTTTTTTACATTAGTTTTGAATTTTGGCCTCCCTAAACAGTGAATATCTAAACTTGATTGTATTTAATTTTTTTGCATGTGGTTATGATCCTTTGGGATTCATTTGGGAACTCAACATAGGAAGCGGCGAAAATTTCTTAGGGCACATCTATTAACTACCAAAATTTTTATGTTTTGAAAACTTCAAACTCTATGGAGGACACAAAACATCCAAGCAAGGGTTATCATATTTTGTTTTTAATTGGGTTTTGGTGATACTTTGGCCATTTATTATAGGTCTATTTTAGTTATAGATCGAGCGTTTATTATCATGTTTCTAAGACTCTTGAGCTAGTCCTAAAGTGAAGACCTAATATTTTGTAGTAACTGCTTTGTGACATCAAGCAAGAGAACTCGTAGTATTTGTCTTATTTTTTGTAAAATTTGCTTAGGCATCATACTAATTGCAGGTTCTTATTTGCAGCACTCGGACCTTAAGAGCACTCATTCTTGAGCCCGTATTGCATGACTTCGAGATCATTTCCATGTGGTTTCATGTCTCCTAACAAAATCTGAATTTCGGTCTTGTCTCAGTAGCTGAAGTATAAACATATCATTGACATGCCTGTGGTTCTACCTTAGAATATAAGTTGATCCATTCAAACAACATACATATGTAAATATAGTGATTCCATACACACACACACACACACACGCACACACAAAACAATAAGTTGACTTGTGCATAACTAGCAGTTCAGGCTTATTGTCTTATATTTCCTAAATTTGGAGACATCTATAGTGTATCATTATACATATGAAGGATTTGTTATTTCCACTGTCACCCTATAATATTGTATATAACTTGATATGACAATAGTATGAACAATGAACTATGATAGAGATTCTTATACAATGAGCTTAAAAGTGGTAAGCATATGTGTAAGTAACATGAGTGATAAAGCACTTGTTATATGACTAAGAGCCATACTACAGTAATTTATGATTTATGATAATGACACCTTTATCATTTATCTTATTGTTAAATATATGATAGTGATTCTCACATTGGATGATATTGATCACAATAAACAATAGTGTCCTTGGCAAAGCAATGACCCTTGTTTAATGAAGATTGAATTTTGACATTTGACCATATGCAGTATTGACTGATTGAGAGAAATAGTGGAAGTGTATGGAAATGAATTTGTGGCAAAGAGTGATGTGAAAAAAGCATATGACAAACAGTCTAACATTAATATATGACTGTGTCAAATTGGAACATGAATTCGGGTTTGGTAAAATTATGTCATTTGAGGTATGTTACCTTTAATGACATCCATTGACATTGACTTGACATTCTCTTGAAAATAACAGTACCTTGAATACATTATGGTAATTAGGGTTTTTACATTAACCAAATATTTTTGAAAGAAGTACTTTGTGTTGAGATAGGGTTTGCATTATTCTTGTTGTACAACCATTAATGACACAACAATGACCTTGTTGAGTAATCAATATGGCAACACTTACGGAAATTTCTCTTACTTGATAATTGCTTGTGATATTATATTAACTTCTTCTTCTTGTTATTATGTTATATTTCATCAAACAATTACCAAAACCATAGAAAAAATTGAAGATCACAAAAAAACAATGAGCATAAGATTCAGGCTCTCAGCCAAAGAAAAACCCCTCTCTTAGGGGAAAACCTGGTCAAAATTATTATCTTCTTATAGAAATAGCTTCAAATGAGAAATCCAAGACCAAAAATCCTAAATCAAGACCTCCTCCAAGCAACAATTCAGCCCTTCCAACTAGTCAAAGTCAATCCAAGTCAACAAGGGTCAAAACCTTCCAAACATACTGCAAACTTAGAATTTCAACCCCCAAAATCTAAATTTTGGACCTGTAGTAGGTATGCAACTTCAGCCCCTAGAAGCATCTCATAAATTCACACACGTGATAGAAAATAGTCCAGAAATTAGGTTGGAACTTTGATTTTCCTTCCTCCTTGCTTCAACTTTTGTCTCCTTTGATTTTCTTGGTTTCTTCCTTGAATATTGCACTTTTCTATTGCATATCAAACTTCTTGTGATAAATTTTTCTAATGAAATCACTTGTACTTATACCCTTTTCAAGGGGTTGAATACATTTTTCTAGGTCGACTTGGTCTTTGAGGTCAACCAAGGGGGTCTCCTCAATGTGAAGTCACAATTAGACCTCCCATTGTTTGGAATAGGATCCCATCCGAGATATCGGCCTAGATGCCATATATTCTTATAGGTTTTACTTGGCTACAAAGTTCAGCGCAAGAGATTTATGTACAGGTGATGAGGTTCATAAATGGGTAAATTATATGGACCCTAATGCCACTCTCCACCTTATTAAAATCAACTTTTCTCACATTTCTTTACATGTTTTGTTATATTTTGTTTAATGAGAAGGGTAAAGATGAGATGTCATGTCTTGTGTTCTAATGTGAATTGATTGTAGGTTTGGAGAAAATTTTGGCTAATTAAAGTGCAGGAACTCAAAGTAGACAAGAAGGAGGGATTTTAGGAGATTGGATCTCCCTCCTTAACTCCTCACTCACTCAAATATTCCTCCACCAGATCTTGTTAGCTCAAAGTTACAAGCAGTCGAGCCATTAAGATCATTGGCAGCCAAGTCAGTGATAGTTCAAGACCAATTGATCTCGATTTTGGGAGCCAAGCCTCCCTAAATTTAAGGAATTTGTTGGTAGAATCAATTGTATAAATAAGAAGAACTAGAGCCTCATTAGTGTTTGACTTTTTTTGTTGTAGCCAAGAGGCATTTTTGAGCTAAGACATTGTGATTAATGACTCTTGTGTATTTTTTTATCTTTTAGTAAAAATAAGAAGCATTCCCTTGACCCAGCACTGAGTTGACTCAGAGAGTTGAAGCTCTTGGGTTAGTGCCCAACCCTAGCGGCAAAGGTTCCTCTTTTTGGACATGTATGCTTAGATTACATTCATAGTTAGCTGCTGAAGTGATTTTGGTTTTGTTAATTTGCAAGTATTTGGATGATTAATTATTTTGCTTCCATTTGTGGATAGTTAGATCAGTGGTATCATAGTGAAAAAAGACACTCCAAAAAAGCTGGTGATAGTGGCTTTCACCTCATCTCCCTTATGGGATCATGACTTCAGGATTCCATTCACACATTGCAAAAATAGATTTCTTGCTTTACTACATGATCTAGGGTTTCTTGATTAGTAGGTCATTTTCTTTGAGTTTCTTAGGATGATTTACAATTGTCATTTTTTATCTCTTAAGTTTCCCATTGGTTTTAAAGCACTTACATTCATGAACTTAGCCACTAGATAGTAATAACTTTGTTTTCTTCCATTTAATAAATCTTTTCCATGCGTAGATGAATGTGTGCATAAATAAAGACAATAATGTATGTTGTTGCAGGAGCTTCTAATTTGCAGGGAGACCTCGTCTCAATTTCCTCATCTAAGCCTTATCCACCCATGTTTCCAAAGTCCACTAAACCCTAAATATGAATTCTTGTTTTGTAAATAAAATTGACATTTCCATTGAGAAAAATCCAACCATATTGAAGTATATGACTGAGCCTTGGATAGTGTTCACCCCCTCGATGCCTTATTTCTTCATCAGATACCTTTCCCACACTTCATTCTACCTTCCCTACCATCTCCTAAACTTTCGACCTATTTCCTGTAGTAAAATAGGGCATCCTGTAGTAGAACTAGGACATCCTGTAGTAGTACTACAGGAAACCCTGTAGCAGCATGTTTTAAGCCGAAATTTAGCAAAATTGTCATCTAAACTTGGATTAAGCCTCTCCTTGGCTTCCATACCCTTGAGACTAGTCCATACCTCTTCCTCCATACCTATCTCCCCTGCCAAAGAACAAGTGAAGATTAACATTTTCATTCATAAAAATAAACATCTAAAAAGGTATTTTTCTACAAATCCTAAATTAGCACATGCATGAAGTAGTCATGATACTTCTTAGATCAGATTCCATGCTCAGTTAGTCTAGATCATCACAGGTCATAAACAACGTTAATCAGGGTTTCTTTTGCAAGCAAAATGTGTCAATGAGTAGCTAAAGGATTTCATGTCACTTTACAAGCATCTTCCAATTCAATCCTTCATTCCTTAAAGTAGGCATCATTCCTTTTATTTCATTAAGGATAATTTTCCCTTCTCCATTTGGTAGTCAAACTTCTTCTAGTCAATAGAAGACTAGTTTGAGAAACCCTAGTGGTCTATCGCCCCTATTGAAAATTAAAAATAGTAGACCATTACATCTACTGTGTATACAGCATTGTCACCTCCAAGTTTGTATGAACCCTGGGTTGATGAAGTAAAGTTGGTATCCCTAGGAGTTGTAGCATTCTTGATGCAATACTGGCACTCATCAATAGGTAATCTCGGATTAGCAAGTGAGTATGCCTGGTAAGTGTTTAGTTGTATGTGTGTTAATATTCCTCTACTCTGGAGGGAAAGGAAAGTGACCGTTGAGGAAAGAGGTAATAGTGCCACAATAGTAGACACACACACACACAAAATATATCCTTCAAATATCTAGCGGAATAGTCCATAAAGATGCGATGGTCATTACAACCATTATAAACAAGAAATATTTGTCCAACATCCATCAAAATAGTTCACAAGGATGTGACAGTTATAGCCACCATTACATCACATTCTCAATTAGATAAGCACTAAAATAATCGAAATATTTTAACTACTCTAGTATAGGCGAAAGAATACATGAATCATAAATATTAATAGAACAATCTTACAAATATTCACAATCCATGCATGAAAATGTGTCAACGATTAGGATGCAAGTATTACATAAAAGTCACAAGACACATGTATACATCAAACACCACTAGCCCCAACAGTGGAGCGTTGGAGCCACTCATTGCTCCCCAAAAGAATTAGCTTGTCTCTCTGATTCCTTGCCAGAGGATCCAAGGTGAAAATTACTTTTCTCATACAATTAGGGTGTATATATAACTAATGGGGTGATGCTTCACCTCCCTTGTGCCTCTTTGACTACCCTAATGATTGTTTGACTTCCTATGACTTTTCAAATTTACATGACTCTTCATCTTCTGTACATGCCTTTTGGAATTCCACTTTACAATACATTCTCGAATAAGAAATTACATAATCCACAATAATGATGTGGCATATGATGACTCATGACATGACATGGCATGAAACTACTAACAAGGACTTCTTGATGACATGGCGATCTGGATTTAAACAGGAACGCAACAAATTACAGATATAACCATAAACACAGAGATGTAGCAGAAATAATGCTTCATTTCATTAATGTAAAATACTAAAATATGCTTACAAATAGAAATGGAAATAAACCAGCTAGGGCGATGGTAGCTTATCTCTGAGAAGAGATGTGGTGGCTACA
>APFE030747012.1:46401-78151 GCA_000404065.3 Pinus taeda
GCCTCTTCGAGGGGGCAACCTCCTTTACATTACACAAATGAACAATTCTTGAATGATACAAATGACAAGACCTCCTTTTTATATATAGGAGTCTAAGGGGTCATAATATAATTAGAGTTGACATAACAATAATAATGTAAGGGCCCATCAATAACAATAGTGGGCTTCTATGAGGCATAATAATAACAATATGGGGACTACATGGGCATAACAATATAATAAGGGGGTTGCACTAATAACAATAAGGGGTTACATTAGTAGTATAGGGACCTAACAATTCTGCAAGATAACATAGTTTCATTTCAGCAAGTAGATTAGCCTTTATTTTTTCTTGAATTAAGTGATTAAGGTTTTACAAGTTGAGCCAATGGCATTTATATTCCCATGCTTAGAAGAAATTTCCAATTTGTCTGTTATCAAGCTTTGATTCTAATCTAGTAGAAGGAAGGGTCTTTGGGCACTTTTTGGTCTAATGTCATAACTGAGGGTGGCATGGGTGGAACCCTATCTGTTGTGCATATAGCATATTCACCTCAAAGTTTGTACCAACGAGGGTTGATAATTTGAGTTGAGGAACCCTTGGGAGTTGCAACATTCTTGGTGCAATACCATGGCTCACCAAATAATATATTCATATACCTTTGATTGAGTAATACCAATTACTAGACTAGTCTCCCTTTACTTTAGTAATGTTGTAGATGACAGAGGTGTGGAAATGTCAATTCTAGGGCTAGTATCCATTTGTTGTGAAAGTGTTGTATATGTCATCAAATTAGAAAGCCTTGGTCTCTTATTTGTTTCCATGATGATTTGTTTCCTTCTTCATCATAATCTTCAGTGTTGATTATTGGATGATCAACATTTTTTTTCCCCGTCAATTCTTTGGTCA
Organism: Pinus taeda; assembly: GCA_000404065.3. Lineage (NCBI taxonomy): Eukaryota > Viridiplantae > Streptophyta > Pinopsida > Pinales > Pinaceae > Pinus > Pinus taeda. The sequence continues at coordinate 47,291 of APFE030747012.1, forward strand.
TACTTTGAGTAACTCATTGGGGTCTACAATCAAAATTAGTTATATTCTTCGAACTTTTTCCTTGTGCTACTTCCTCAACTATGACTTCCTCTATGGTTGAATTGTTCTTTGATTTTAGTGCAAGGGTTTTCTACTTTTTATTTTTCTTTACCCCTTTCTTTGTTGATTTTTTCTATGGTTTTGTCTTATCTTATCATGGTTTCAAACCTGAAACCATTTCTTAAATTACTTCCTTAACTTGAGAACCTTCACATTCTAAATTATTTATAGGCTCAAGGTTTTCTTCAGAATTTCCTTCAAACTCATTTATTGACTTTGTTATAGGCTTGCTTGCAAACTTTGTTATAGGCCTAGGGTTTTGAGTCTTGGGATCTGAAACCCTAACACTAGTGCATTTAGTCTTATGACCTAGAGCATATGTTTCTTATGGAGCTTTGGAGCTTCTTTTAAGTGTTTTCTTGAGAGAATAATACCCCAATTGTCCCCTTTTTGATGTAATTCTTCTTTAATTAAAATTTTAACAAGCACAAAATGATATAGACTCCTTTCTATATTTTTAGGACTTTTATGAACTTTAGAATCCATTTTATTAATATTGTTAAGGAGACAAAGAGCTAAGTTTATTTCATGACCTTTCAAAAAATACATCAAGAGACAAATACGATAGAACATTATCAGACCATACCTACCTTCATAAGTGATGAATTTCTAAAGAACACAGATAATGTCCCTCCACTTCCCTTTGAATCTTAAGATTGCTATTCACTTTTTCCAATTTGTGGTTATCATCTTAGGATTTATTAGAAATTTCCTCCATGTCTCCCCCTTAATATTTTAGCTTTTAAACCAATTCTCTCCAAACCTTGGTAATTCGGTGGCTTCAACTAAGAAAGACTATGTGCTCTTCAATCGAACATCACCAATGTCATATTCCACTTTATCAAAGGCTTTGGCAAATGCCTTTGTTCCTTAAACATCATATCCTTGAATTTTTTCTAAAATCTTCAACCACCCTACTTTCTAGAACCTTTTCTTGCACTTTGTATAAGCTTCTAAGAACTCACGTCCTGTAAGTTCAAATCTTACCAAAAGCACCATCCTCAACATGAAGGAAGTATTAGTACTCAAATTTTCTCCGTTATCAGTGTTATCAAGGGTGGTAAATGTATGGGCTAAATGATAAGTGGAGTGAATGTGATGTAAAAGTGGTTGAGGAATAGACATTAGGCGAAATGAATAGGATGGAAAGATGGCAAAGGGATAAATGAGTTTGAGTTAAACTTTTATCAACAGAAGTATTCATTTTATCTTGTGTAATGATGGAGAATTAATTCCATGTTATGTAATTATAAAAATTCTTACCAGCTTGATGAACTTATCAAGGTAATTTTCAAGCAAGTTAATCAATGATTCAATCAAATTGGGATATAATGGATCATATGACGCGTGTGGAAGACTATTATCAATAAAAGTCTTTCAAACTTATAGCACCTTTTGGGATTTACAATATCGTCAAGTTTACCCTTTCTAGACTTATTAAACCTAAGCAGATCGGGGAAAATTTGGACGAAGCAGTGGTTACTATATCTATATCTGATCAATTTTTGGCAGCAGCCTATTGTGCATCCCTTGAACATGGCACTTTCCCTAACATATTCCTATTGTATCAACTTCTCTACGAACACTACCAACTTATGAGTCTTTCCTTGATACCCTGATGTCCATGCATCTTCATGCCCTGCTCCTCCTGGTGTTCTTGAGTCTAAGTTGTCGAGTATTATTGGTGTCGTGCCTTCTATTGCTCAAGGGATTGTCTACAATTTCCTTTTCCAACCATTTGATCATATGCCTATTCCCTGAGTCAATTCATCCTATTGTTCTACTCTATCTTCAAAATCAATCATTTTGTCCTATTTCAAGTTAATTGATGTAGGATTCCTTATTGTCTACCTTTGATATGTTCCTTCCTATCAACTTTAATGAATTAACTAGGAAGTGAAGCGAGAAACAACATAGTACCCTAGAGCTTGCAGTGCTCAGTGGTAGGTTTTCATGCGTTTAATTTAATATTTTCATTATAAGCTCCCACTTGAATGATTCTAGGAGTGTTTGAACTCAACTCCTTTATTCACACTCGCTAGATTGTACTGCACATCTTGGATATCATCCTTATTAGTGGCCATCCTTGCGTCTATTAATGTTTTTCATCATTGACGGTAATCAGGCGAATTCTCACATGCTCACCATCAATTCATTAATTCACATGTGTAGAATTATATTATGCGACAATGACGAAGACCTTGGTTAGAGGCTTACATCATTCAACCTTGTTTCCTCTTCCAAGATGTGACTATTTTTTTAGAGATAACTTATCATATTGGTTAGATTTAACATCTATCCACATTGTGCTTATTGGTGGATGATTTCTCATAAATCCATCAGACATCATTCTAGTTTAGCTACTAAGCATGGGAATGCCTAACTAAGGAAATGCATCCTTTGGTGTGCACCGGGTGGATGAGCTTTCACACGCGGGTTTATGAGGCAGTATTCATTTGTATCATGAGGCAAGGTAACTACAGAATTATTATATATCTTTGAAATATGTGCATTGTTTTCATGTCTCTTTTAGTTCTGATACTCTAAAACTCTCTCTCTCTCTTCAATTATGACATAAAGTATTTCAGCCATCATCTCCTTCTCTGACCTCACACTTTAGGGGGCATATTGTACACTAGAAAACACCTCCTCATTAGCTCAGAGGAGAAGCACATGTTTTAACTAAAATAAACCCTAGTTACAGGTCTATTTTCGACATTAACACACCCTAAAAGAACTACATAAAGCATGTTAACACGGTCAAAGAACTGGTAACATGTGTTACCTTAACCATGAACGCTTTGTGTCTTAATTAAGGTCAATTTACCCAAGTTTCATGGGCCCACAAGCAAAAATCATGAGTTAACTAATTGAATATTCGTTGTTCACTCAAATTTGACTCTATAAAGCGGGAAAATGTCACCTCAATCTCACCTATGAATATTTCTTATGCTAACTAAGACAACTAGAACGGGAGAAAGCAATAAAGTAGAGGAAACATCTTCCAACCTTTGGCTTTTACCCAAAGTTAACTAGTGAAGAAATTTCCAAAAGAGCCTCCCATTACCTATATATTGGAGGTTAGGCCATGGTAATCTAGATCAAAATTCATGCACTGTTATGCTACAAAAATATTGATTGAGAGAGATATTTAAGAGCTAGGAGCTGAAGAAGGTTATGTTGCAACCATCTATGGTTGTAATCTTTCTTCATTGAATAATATAGATCTACTATTGTTCTATCCATTTCATGGTTTTACGCTTATATTGTCATGTTTGTGTTGCTATGATTTGGATTTAGGTTTATTATGGTTGGATTCAATGTTATGATGTTGTCCATTTACGAGTATTTTAGATTGATAAGGTTTATATGTGTTGTGAATACCATGTGTGCTTATCTTGTGTGCAGATTTCATTCTTGGAGTTGGCTAAGGATTCTTCCTTTGCTACACTGACTGCTCCAACAAATCTTCAAAAGAGGACAGAAAAGTTGTTCTTCACTTTGACTTTGTTAATTTAGTCTTGTTTATGCATCATTAGGTTTCTCTTACCTTCACAGACTTAGATCCCTTATTTCATCCGCCTTAAGTTCTGGGAAATCTTGAGATGGTTTCTTGTCCATCTGTTCGAGCATTTTTCCCTAGAGCAATGTTCAATGATTTGCTTATTCAAAAACACTCAACAAGTGTGTGGTATGTCCTTAGTCTAGGAAACCCAAACTCTAGAACTGGAGTTTTCAACTATCCAACAATGGAGATTCGAACTTGATGTAATTCACACAAATATCAAGAGCATTAATTTACAATTTGACATCGATGAAAGGTTTTTAATTGAAGTCAAACTCTAGGGTTGACATCGATGACAACACCATTCAACACCAAACTCTTAATTACCATGCCACCTGCCTAATTGCACTTTCACTACCAGTCATTACTCTAGGTAAAGTGGCCCCCAACACTGTGCGTTGTTCAATGTGATGCAATAACTCCTTTAGTGCATAGTGATGAAACTCGTTATAACTAGGATTAAATAAGTAACTCTTAACTTTAACTCCCACTATTTCAATTTTCATACCACTCAACATTTGTCTACCTTATTTATGTATAACCGGTAGACTCACCCTCTTCTCATTTACGTAGAGCGCATAGGAGCCTCACTATCTCTATAAAGTTTCAACCTACTCCCATTAATAAACCCTTCATGCGATGTGCCTTCTAAGTTCCTTAGTTGTACCACACCTACATCAATCATACATTAGATGATATATGGCCCAATCCAATGCGTCTGTAATTTATTTGGGTGCCTCATAAATTTACTATCATATAACAATAAAAAAATCCCCCACTTGGAATGTCTTTTTCTTGATCATCAAGTCGTTCCATGCTTTATCTCAAGCCTTCTACACTTCCTGGTGAAAATTAACTAGCGCCCGATCCTCTTCTAGCTGCAATAAGTCTCATAGTCATCGTTCCACCGCATCAGTCTCCATCATCTGTGTGGCTAGCATGTTGCACACGCTAGGTACCAATAATATCATTAGCAAGATAGATTCCATCCAGTATATCAATCGAAAAGGTGTCTGCCCAATCAACTTCTTGCACATAGATCTGTAAGCCCACAATACCGCAGGGATCCTTACGTTACAATCATCACGCTGCACATTACATACCTTGGTGAGTGCAGTTTCTAGAATCTATTAAATGCCTACATTGTTCCATTAGCTTGGGGATGGTATAGAGTACTCTTTTGGTGATAGATCTCAAACTCCTTTGTTAATGTCACAATAGTCTTGTTCAAGAAATGTGTCCCTTGATCACTCATTAAATTTCTGGGACATCTGAACTCGGTCACCAAATTTTCGAACATAAACTACACAACAGTATCTGTGCTACAATCTCTTACTAGCATAACCTTAGCCCATCTGGTCAAATAATCCATGGCGGTAATAATATACCACACACGGGTCCTACTCTTGGGTGTGTCAATTGGTCCAACAAAATCAATGACCAACTTATCAAACAATTGTAATGTGAGCTACAAGTTTAGAGGCATTTCCTCTCATATAGACGGTCTTCCCACTTGTTGAAATATGTCACAAGTCGTGCAAAACTCCTTAGCATCGACATGCATTGTAGGCCTATGGTGCAGGTAAATTCTCAATGCAGACACAAACAATTCCTCTAGCTCGAGAGAGTGGATCTAGCCACAAACAAACAATCTATGGAAAATCTCCTTAAGCTAGAATCAATTAAGAGTGCCTACCTCTTAGAACGCTATTCCTCTTGGTGATGATCCTGCTTCCGCACTCCAGCTATCTTTCATTTCCTTCCTTCGAATACCTAAAACAAGCAAACAACAACAACAACAAACATGACAACATGCAATATTGTATTCAACCTACTTAATAGGTCAAGGAACATTAAGCCATAAATATGTAAAATGACACTTCATGTAGGAAATCAATCGATAGTTGCATTAATATAAATCAAAAAGAGATTACAACTGGTGCCTTAACGTTGTTGGTCTCCTCCGACGTATCCGGGTTCCCACAGTTCTGCTATCACTTCATGGATATCCCCAACAATCGAAGTTTCCAGGCCTTTTCCCTCTAGTCTCAAACCAAACCAAAATCACACTATTCTCCCTCAAACACACACTAGAAAGCTTCAAGCTATAAATGACTTCATGGTTATTTAAACTTGCTCCAAAACTCCAACTAGCTTTTGCTTGGGAAAAAGAGAGGTTTATATAGCTTGGATGGATGGGAGATGGTTCCTCTCATCATGGGAGAAGGCCTTATCTCTTGAGGTTGTTCCATCCTAATAGGGAAAAGGATCCCAAACTGATTTCTTCGTCTCTATCTGGCCCAACCATCTACGAGACTTCCGTTACGAAGCTTCTAGACATGGAAGCTTTGACTCATTATTTAAAAAACCTTCCAAAAGAGGATCAGCATGACTGGAAAAGAACTCAGTCGATCCAATCGGTGCGAGGGTTAGTTTTAACCTCTATAAATTAGTGCAAGGAGAAAACTAGTGAGTAGTGTCGGTCTTGTAAATTGGGATAGAAGAAAGATTCTTAGGAAATGGTGTAAAGGGGAATCATTCTGCTCATGAAGAGGGACATACTGGGAGTTTCTTCATGATGGGAAAGCATGTCGGGTACACTGTAGAGGTCCTCCAGGATCATAGACGGGGAGTACAGGGGCAGTGACAAAATGTTGTGTAACAGATGCCCCCTAAAGCGTGAAGGTTGAACTATAGTGAAGGGGTGAAATGCTTTACAAGTGGAAGCGGGGAACTAGAGTTCGTCATCAGAAAACCTGCAAGCAAGCATAGATACATATACATCACTGAAAACTCTGAATAATGATACATGAATCGTGGTATGGATGCAGCCATCTAGAGAATGATCATGTAAATGGATCCAAGGTATGGGCACAACCATCCAGCAAAAAAGATCATAACGAAACCAAGGTATGGTTGCATCCATCCATCTAAAAGAGACATGTATATTAACATGACCATGCCACATCGCCTCACAACCTGGACTTATGCAATCTTAGCCAAAGGTCTTGCTCTCCAAACGAACCAATCAATGTACAAATCCTAACATGTGAATAAATGTGTTGAAGTCGAACACGCTAGGAAGTTGCTTGATTACTGGTAAATGGTGTGAATCGTTAACAAGTGCAAGAGAAACCACCAATGATGACAATGGCTCTCAAGGTATCGACAACATAGTTCAAGGAATGTGAATAAAGGAATTGATGTCGAACACTTGTGAAATCACCCTATCGAAAGCCAATGATGTGAACTTGTCGTCGAGTGCGAAGAAATTGCCATTAGGGCATACAAGCTCTAAGGTACTAGAAGGGAGTCTCTCGGCTAGCTTCCTGGATGATAGGCTGAAGTCGATAGGTGGTGACCATGTTGAAGGAGGGCCATGATGTCTCCCACATCATCAACACGAGACAAAGGGATGCAAATGATTTCAGATGATATAGAGAATCAAGAGCAAGTGTCACTGCAGAATAACTGGCTCTTGAACATATCGACGACACGATTCTAGAGTTTGGCAGCTCTTGGATCCATAGGATCAGTAGTCATGATGACGTGGCAGAGATCAAATGGAAGGCCAAAATGAGCGGCCCAACCCAAGAAGGTCAAATGAAAAGGAGGATATCCCAACCCGACACGAAGCAGAAAGTGTCATGTTCAAGAGTGAGTTGCCGACACGACTGATAAAATTTCCAAATTTCCCCCCACCATTTCTGGCAGGTACCCCAATTATTTTTTATTGCAATCTTGAAGGGGATAGCATATGCTTGCACTGTAAGTTCATCCTTCGAATGAATCCGACCTAGTAAGTTTAATGAGCCATAGGAAATAGAAGCTCACGTTCGTCATGGTGATGAATCCAATGTCGTTTAGTGTTTTAATGAGTCCGACAAAGGGCTAACTCAACATCTTTTTCATGTTTAGAGAGTGTGAAAAAGACACAGAAAAGAAAACTCCACATGGTCCCTTTTCGTACATTTGTGTCTCTCAAGCCCGAAAAGGTAGAAAACGATACTTGAGAGAACCGCCTGACCATTTCAGTCAAGGAGTACCTTTTTCGTAAATAGTTCATCCCAGCTTGAAAAATGTGGTAAACGTATATTGGTTAAAACAACGTTTCGCAACCTTTAACGAGTTAAAAAACGAAAAAAAAATTCAGCAATATTTTCATGTTTTAAGAGTCGAAAAAGAGCTTAAGGCAGACCCCCCGTTTTTATTCTCTTTAACAAGTCAAAAATGGAAAAATACTCAGCAATCTTTTCATCTTTTACGAGTCAGAAAAGAGCTTAAAGGTGACTTGTCATAGAGGAACGAGTGGTATAAAAGGAAGCAACTGGTTCCGGAAATGGTGGAACTGCTCAAAACATGTAATGGTCAAGAGGCTGGCTAATAAAACCGCTCATCGCTACAGTCCCTCAGGAAAGGAAAAACAACCAAGTGAAAGCATGTGATCGACCAAAGAGATGGTGGCAATGGAATGAAACAACCAAGGCTCATCTAGCAGAAATTAGCTAATAAAAACGACAATCACGAGATGTAAATTAGGCATGTGTTCATTTTGACACAAGCTTGAACCATGGAGAAATTTTCTTGGATTCAGTTCCATGTTTACACAAGCTTGAAACGAAAAACTATGCTTGCTATAAGTTTGCATGCCCCCAGCATAATGACTCAATTGAGGTACATGCCCCCAAGGTTCATTTCAGTCAACTAGGTGGATGGAATGAAGGTTCATTTTCGATATCTTTGAAAGAATCGACTGGGATTTTATGAGATCTTAATCAAAGACTCGATTTGGAAAAGGGAGTTGCTTCATTTTTTAACGAGTTTGACATAGTAAAAGAACTATCCTCAAAACTCCTTGTTTCATTTTTTAAGGAGCTTGACACAAGACCAAGAACCATGCTCCATGACATTTGTTTCGTTGTTTAACGAGGTTTATATAGGAACAAACTATCCTCGATACCCTTGTTTCATTTTTTAACGAGGTTGACACAAGACCAGGAACTATCCTCATGAGGTCTTTGTTTCATTTCTTACGGAGCTTGACACAAGACAAGGAACTATGCTCCGGCCCTTGTTCATGGACCATACGAGAACATGGTTCCCAAGAGGTCCTCACTAGACAGGAGAACTACGCTCTGGGAGGAATACATGTCAACTGGTACCAATAACAAATCGGGTTCCAATGCCCCCAGTACATAATGTACCATACCATTTGTGTGATCATCAGTAGATGTGGAGACGGAATGGGTAGCCACATAATTGACCTGTGGTGGGGATGGTACTATTTGCAAACAAGAACCAATAGGGGATGATGTTTGCAAAGGAGGCGCCTGGAAACCAATGAACTACAATTGATCAATGGTCACTATTCTCCATTCGTGCGGAAAACAAACCACACAGAAAAGTGAAGAAATAAGAGCGCCCATGACATAAACATAGTCACGTCCAAGGAGAAGATTGAAATCTATATAGACCGTCCTTCCTCCCAAAGTAATAGGGAATTTTGGAAGGATCCCTAAGGGTTTATTGGTTCCTCCGTTGAAAACTAACAGATTCTGAGTGACAGGCACAAGCTGTGGGGAACCCAAAGCTTGCCAAGTAGTAGAAGAAGTGATGCTAACAGATGTGCTTTCATCTAATATAGTGCCATGTACTACCATATTATAGGCTTGTACTGTGATCTAGAAAGGCATATAAGATGGAAGGCGGAAAGCAGTCAATTTATTCCAATCAAAAGAAATAATAGAACTACTTGGTGGGGGTATCATATGATTTCCCCCATGCTCTACAAGAATAGGAGAAGGACTCTCCTTAACAACCAAGATGGGAGGGTCACTCTTTGATTCATGAGAATTTGAGGAGACGAGAGAAACATGAGTAGTATGATCACCACTCTCTTCGGGAACAAAGTGAACAACTGAAGGCGGAGCCAAGTCGACACTCTTTTCGACCAATGGTTGGTCGGGAATAGACACAAGACAGTCATGCTTAGGAAGAGCAAGATGGGAAAGAGATGAATCCAAGTCAATCTCTTTACCAATTGGGAGAGGGTCAGAAGAAAGCCTCTGATAACCAACAGGGAGTTGGGCCTAAGGAGCTGTAAGGTTTTCCAAAGCTTTGGATGCTTTATCCATAAGAGGACAAAGGTGAAGAAGATGATCTCCTTCACATACCCTATAGGGGAATCTAATCTTCCCTTTCTTCTTACCATTTCTAACCGGGGGTGCAACATCGACATGATCTCCAGAGGTCGATGGGGATGGTCGATCCAGATTTTGAGACCATACCTCTAAGACTCTAGGAATGCCAGGACAGTCTCGAAGGAGATGGTCACCCTTACAAAATTTGCAAGGAATCTAACCTTCTGTGGAGGAGCGGAAGGTTTGTCGACACGAGGTACATTTGGAGTAACAACTGCACGGTTCGCCTCTCGCTTATATGTCTTCTTCTTCTTCTTCTTCTTAGCCTCCTAGTTACTAGATTTCAAACTTTCACCAGGCGAAGTAGAAGAGGAGGGTGAAGATATAGGGGAAGAAGGTGAGAGGTCAACCTTAGAATCAACATGATATGGTTCGAATGAAGGAGATGGTTGATCAGGGGTCGGGACACTCGAGATCACCAAGGTCGAAAAGAACCAGATAGGTAAACCAATGGTTAACCCAGGAAGGGACAAAGTTGCCATATAAGGAGCACCAGTGTTTCCAAAAGAAGGAAAAGGACCAGGATTCCCATCCAAGGGGAATCCTTGACTGGTAGACTTCGGAAATGTTGCCATTGGAATCGACCCTAAATAATAACTAAGGAAGATAACTTTAACAAGGAATATTTCGTGGGTAGTTAATTTTAAGACACTGAAACAAAACTTTGCCTTTTCATGTTTTAAAAGTCGAGAAAAGGACGAAAGGTGACTCTAGTCACTTTCAGATTTAACAAGCTCAAAAGGACAAGTGCTCGATGATCTTTTAATTTTAATGAGTTAAAAAGACCAAAATGACTGCTCTAAATGATCTAGGCAAAAGGATTACCAGGTAACCGTGAACTGCAGAATACCTCCCGGTGAACAGAGAAGTACGGGTAGGCAATCTCCCCAAATGTTGTGTTTGATGTATCACATTTACAAGGCAGCAGACTAATCTTCCTATGGATAAATGATTGCAACCTATAAGGGTCTCCCTTTATATACACGATGGTACGAGGAGCACAAGTCTGTACCAACGTTGTCTAATGCCGAAGCGAATGACAACTACTAGGTTTAAAGATGCTGAAACACATCTCTAGCCTAGACCACTAAATGTGAGTGTTAAGTTTCAATGCTTCCTTAGGTTAATGCAATAAATTTTAACGGTTGATCTTGAATTAGCTTTCAATTCCAAGGCCCTACCATTTTCAACTGAAAAAACTCCTACATGCAGTTATATGAGAAAGGAAATCTTTGCCTTCGATGAAACTTAACAGTAATTGAGAGATAGATAACACACAATCAATGCAACAATCAAAGAATAAAATATTTCTCTAATAGATCTCCTAAGAAGTTTCATTTCATTTCCAATGCTTACGATGATGCAATTCTAGCTTCTCAATGACGGTACTAATGCAATATTTTCGCTTAAGTAAACTAGAATGATGTTCTTCTTTTCATAAAATGCAAAAGGAATCTTCCACATAAAGCACTTGAATGAAAGTTTTCACAACTCTAAACAAACAAGCATCGATCAAATCCAAAGCATGATAAATGAAACTAAAAGCAACTTCTTCTTTGAATCGAACAAACCAAACACATAAATGCTTCAATTGACAAACTAAGCAATGTAATCTATGCTCGGAACTAGAAAATAGACACTCGAAATAAGAGAACAAATGAGACTCTTTCACTCATTCGATTGAAAATGAAGCAATGAAGATGTTGCGACTGAAAGATGGATTAAATGAAGCAGAAAATTAGAAACTTGACATAATGAGTAAACAAACAAATGAACGGTAATTGACCTAGATTCTCTAGGGTCATAGAAACCACCCAAAAACTCAAAAAATCAAGCAATGAAACTTCAAACCAATCAATCAATCAAAAACCAGCAAACAAAGCATTCTAGTCACTTCTGGGTGGAAGAAGAGAGTCTAAGGGTCAAGACACACTGGCACTGGAATGGGAGAAATTCTATTTTTTTTCTTAACTCAGAGATCGACGCTACTGCCTAACTGACAACTAGTGCTGATCGGCACAACCGGCACGACTGCCCAAACTACAACTAGCGCTGATAGGCCTAGTCGGTGCGACCGGTCAAGCTACAACTAGTGTTAATCGAGGGATTCAAAGGAAAACAAAATCACTTACAGGAACCGGCGTGACTGCCTAATTGACAACAAGTGCTAGAAGGGGGTCGTTGTGACTTTTTTAGAGAAACTCGCGCTGATTGGCGCAACTGTCAGAAAAAGAAACCCCTTGACCGAGGATTCAAGGAAAAAAAAATAAAAAATAAAAATTCAAAGGCTAAAACCATACTTGCCACTGTAAATTTCAGACTCAAAGCAATAAACCAGGCAAAGCAGAGAAAACTAAAGGGAAATGGTGATACTAGAAAAGTTCACACAAAACTAAAATGAAAATCAATCAAACAGAAGGATTGGCTCCCCAGCGGAGTCGCCAATTTGTGGTGTAGGTAAATCCTTAGTGCGGACACAAACAATTCGTCTAGCCCGAGAGAGCAGTTCTAGCCACAAACAAACAATCTATGGAAAATATCCTTAATCTATAATCAATTAAGAGGGCCTACCTCTTAAAACGCTATTTCGCTTGGTGATGATCCTGCTTCCCCACTCCAACTATCTTTCGTTTCCTTCCTTCAAATACCTTAAACAAGCAAACAACAACAAGAACAAACATGACAGCATGCAATATTGTATTCAGCCTACTTAATAGGTCAAGGAACATTAAGCCATAAAGATGTAAAATGACACTTCATGTAGGAAATCAATCGATAGTTGCATTAATATAAATCAGAAAGAGATTACAACTGGTGCCTTGACGTTGCTGGTTTCCTCCGACATATCCGGGTTCCCACACTTTTGTCAGCACTTCATGGATAACCCCAACAATGGAATTTTTAAGGCCTCTTTCCCTCTAGTCTCAAACCAAACCAAAATCACACTATTCTCCCTCAAACACACACTAGAAAGCTTCAAGCTATAAATGACTTGCTGGTTATTCAAAATTGCTCCAAAAATCCAACTAGCTTTTGCTTGGGAAAAAGAGAGGTTTATATAGCTTGGATGGATGGGAGATGGTTCCTCTCATCCTGGGAGAAGATTGAGTTTGTTCCATCCTAATAGGGGAAAAGGAGCCCAAACTGATGTCCTCAGCTCTATCCAGCTAACCATCTATCAGACTTCCGTTACGAAGCTTCTAGACATGGAAGCTTCGGATCCTTATTTAAAAAACATTCCAAAAGAGATCGACGCAACTGGAAAAGGGCTCAATCGATCCAATCGACGTGAGGGTTAGTTTTAACCTATGTAAATCAGCGCGAGGAGAAAACTGGTCAGTAGCACCGGTCTTGTAAACTGGGATAGAAGAAAGATTCTTGGGAAATGGTGTAAAGGGGAATCATTATGCTCATGAAGAGGGACATACTGGGAGTTTCTTCATGATGGGAAAGCATGTCGGGTACACTGTAGAGGTCCTCCAGGATCGTAGACGGGGAGTACAGGGACAGTGACAAAATGTTGTGTAACAGGCCACCACAATTCATCATGCAAAATATTTTGTGCAGTTAGTCACCCTGCATAATGCCCTCTTGTGACCCTAGATGTGCTTCTTCTATGATCATTGGTCACTCATGCTCCATCACGCACCTAAACAAAATTTCATCAACCCCTAATTTGTACAGTGCTCCAGCAAGTAATTGGTAGTTTGTCGCCTTAAGCACTGGTTGTTTCTTTTTACGCCACGATATAGTCTTCTGGCATCGTTCCAAAGCTTAAAAACTATGTAATTTATGTGAAGTAATCATATACCATAGTCACTTTGAATAACTAGGTATCCAACATGTTATCCTCTAAATTCTACACTTCCTCGCCCGAGATTAGATGTTGCAGATGATCTAGCCTCGTATTTACTTTTCCTAGTTTGACCACCACCTGAAAAATCATATTCATGAAATTACAACAACCACTAGCAGATTCCCCCACCCAACATAGGCTTATTGACTAGATAATTTAGAGAAAAATGATCAGTTTACAACTTAAACTTGTCGCCCAATATATAGTGTCTAAACTTGTGAAGGGCGTACACCATCGCCAACCCTTATCTCTTAGTAATTATGTAGTTTTGTTTTTTTGTTGACAACGTCCAACTAGCAAATATTGTGGGGAGATCAATCTCTGCTTCCCTCAACTAAGTCAAGATCACTCCTAACATGATAGATGACGCATCTACATGCAAATGGAACTCTCTACTCCAATTTGGAAATACTAGGATAGGCACAAACACCAACTTCTCCTTTAAAGTGTCCAAGGCCTATTGGCATTCCTTTGTCCACTACAACTTTACTTCTTTATTAAATAACCTTTCCATGGGTGTTGTAATCTTAGCATATCCTTGTATTAACTTTTGGTAGTACCTCATATGCCTTAAGGTTGATCTCAGCTGTCAAAATGAAGTAGGTGAAAACAAATCGACTATGACATCAATTTTGGTTGGATCCACTAGCAACCCTTATTTGCAGACAACTGGTCCCAAAATAATTCCAAAAGGAATCCAAAATATACACCTCCTGAAATTCAAATAAATTTGTTTGTCTACACCTATCTAACATTAGGCGCAACACCTTAATGTGCTTCTTCAATAGACTGAACATTGTCCACTCATCCAAATAGACTTCCATAAATTTATGGATAAATTCTTTGAATCTCGCCACCACTATCCTCGAAAAAATAGTTGGTGCATTCTTCAGACCAAACAACATCATTGTATATTGAAAATAGCCCCTTTCTATTATAGAGGTGGTTTTATGGAAATCTTCTTTAGCGATCCTCACCTGGTGGTACCCTAAAAATCCATCAATAAAAGAGTAAGCCTCCTATCCTCCCACATTTTCTAGAATCTCATCTATGAATAGGGTAGGAAAGGGGTCATGTGCATAGGCATTGTTCAACTTTTGTAGGTCCACACAAATCCTTATCTCGCCTATTTTCTTATTCTAAACCACCATCAGGATGATCCATTTTGATTCTTCCACCGACTCAATAATTCTCGATCACAACATTTTCTTCAACCCCTACTTGACTTTCTCCTTATAAACAAGGTTTAATCAATAATTGTGTTGCTTCACGAGATTTGCATCGGCTTTCAGGGGGATCCTCATCTCTCCCAATTCCCCTACAATTCCCTTCATCTCCTCAAAAGTGATAGGAAATAGGTCCTCATATTCACATAGCAAGTTAGTAACCTTCTCGATAATGTTGTTTTCCCAATAATCCCAAAGGGTCGCCATCTTGGGACTTCCTTCTATCCCAATGTCCACTTTGTAAGTCTTGATCGACTGCATAAACTCCCCAGACTGTAATGGCAGTTTGCCTAATGCACATTCTCCTTCCACTTCTGAAATTTGTATGTTTTGGGGATCATTTTAATCCTCTCCTTGCTTTGCTATATTGTAGCATTTCAAAAAATCCTTCACTCATTGTAGATGTTTATGTGCAGAACATAGGGGCATGATTCCCAACATTGTTGGTTCCTTTGCAGTAAATATATTCTATTGTATCACCTTCAATGTTTCATCTAGTGTTGACTCTTCCGCTTCAAAATTGAATGTTGCCCTCAAGTTCTGTGTCATTTTGTTCCAATCCTATGTTCCTTTGTGCACTTCTAATTCGATATACCAGTAAGTTGGAATGGTGTCTAGGGTGTCCACGAATCGATGCATCCACTCCTGTTGTGGCACTCGTCCCTTGGTCCATGCTGCAATGAACTGCTTCAAGTGTGTCCTAGGGAATTCCATGCCTGAATAATTATCCCCAGGGACTCCAAAGATGGTCTCTAATCTAACCTTCATTAATTGCTTACATTGTTGCCATCTCGTGACTTGTTCTTTGTCTGCATCCCACCATCTAGTTGGGGTTGCATGCAATGCAACATCCAATGTGGGAATCCTTTGGCATTATGGAATTTGGTCTTCATATTCTTGTATAAAAATATATAATTCAGATAATCCATTGAATTGAGGAAGATTATGCACCTCTCTCCCTATCCAGCACACCATCCTCTTAATATGCGTGCATCTCCAAGCACTAAATTCATGCAGCCAATTCTACCAATTCTCCAAGGCTTCTTTCAAACCTAAGGTGCAGGATCCAACATTGCACCAACTCAACACTCCATCAGTTGTGGGATTTGAATAGTCATCTTGTGGAACTATGACATTATAAAATGTTTTCCAACTCTTCCCAAATAAGCTCACCTTTCACTAGCTTGGTGTATCAATCCCCTTCACACGAATCCAATGGTGTTATAACTCGAATATCCCCGCCTTCAAAAATCATTTGTATTTTCTTTGAATTAATAATTACCTAGTTATCAAAAATCCAATCAATCCCCAACAGAGCAAGATAGGTATCAATGTCATCCACAATGTCAATCACGTCAAAGTTGGCATTACTTAATACCCCTTCGATATCCACTGCCATTCCTCCCGGTCGTCCAATGGGAAATATGCAGTGTTGGTTCACCAACCTAAGCTGAATACGAGACTAATATAGTTTGAAATTCCCCATCATCTCCCACATGCTTTTTCGTAAAATGTTTACGTATGATGCCAGGTCAAAGATGATGTTATCCATCTCGTATTCCCCGATCTTTGTGTCGAACTGGAACTCTTTGTTAGTTTTGTTTCTGCACGCCACTTGGTTTACTACACATGGAGAAGTTTGCATAATGGCCACTTTAGGTCCATTGGCATACTACTCCGTCATCTTCCTGAACATTTCCAAATCCTGGGGATATTTTACTAACTCTATATAGCTCTCAACAAACTCTGAAATGGATCTACAATTATCTTTGGCTTCTCGCCTGTGGTGTTATCATATATCTTCGACATGGTCGCTTCATGCCTATCCTATTCCATTGCAGCCATTTCCCATCGAGCTTCCTTATATGTCTCATTTTCTCATGTAAGGTCGAATTTCGAAGGGGGTTCAGGTGTTCTCCTTACCCATTGTGGTTGCAATGTCTAGGATTTTGCAACATCTACTATTGTCTTGGCACCTCCCTGAGTCACTATGCCAACTCATTGTAAGGTCTTGCGAGGTTCGATAACTATCATCTACACATTGGGTCTCTTCTTCTCCTTCCACTTAGAAATTAGCTAATGAAAGTTCTTCATCAAATGGTCTAATGATTTGTAGTAGATACATATGCAGTAGGGCTTAGTGTAGTCTCACACCAAGTGTCCCTATTACCCACAATTGTAGCAGATTATGGTGCTTCATCCTCAACCAAATCCTCCTCTTCCATGACCTAGTCCTCCAGGTCCTCTAGCCATCATGTCTTTCCCTCGACCTGGCTAATTGTACTGTCCACCCTAGTTATACCTAGCTTGGTTGAAGCCAATTGTCACGGCCTTTGTCCCTTCGGGTCCCTGCACTCAAAAAGAATTAAAAGTACATTCATGCATCCATCATAGTGCACAGAAGTGATGGATATCATGCCCTACATATTTGCAAAAGACGAAAAAGAGAGTGTGGGTCATAAGCTCATACTTTTGCATCATCGGGTAACTCGTTGGCATGTGCCCACATACTCAACAAATCTCAAACCACATTAAGGGAAAGCAGATTCACAGTGTCGATCACCATATAGTTTGTCAACAATTTACATTGATATCTATGGTGACCCTCAATTTGACAAATGGTATACCATACTTCTTCTCGCTTTTCCTTTCCCTTTGTTAGGTCCTACAACTGCAAAGTCAACCCAACTAGTTGTGACTTCCCTTGCACCATGCCATTGCTCTCTCCACCTTTTGTTGGTGAAGCCTCTGGTTTCAACGCAAGTTCTAGAGCCTTCGACTTTCTGCCTATATGCTACTATGTCAATGGTATCTTGACATGTAGTGCCAGTCATGCAATGAACCATTCTTTATGTTACATGTTCGAAATTTGAACGTCAGCCTGTCTTTCAAAAATTTGAATCATTAGTCAAGGTCCCATACCGACTCACTTGAACCCTATTTGATTTCCTTTAGTTTCTTAATGCATTGGGACTCTGACTTTGGCTTCTGGAACTCCCTAATTAATGCCTACTTGATCCACTAGAGTCCTATTCTATCTAAATGGAGTCGCATTGTTGAACTTCATATACCATGTCAATACATAGTCTCTGAAAGTTGCTTCCAATTGCGTAATCTTTCTAGCCTCATCCTAGACCTGTTTGGTTGTCCAAACGAACTCACACATGAATATATGTTGTTATGGGTATTCGGTCCCAAAATTGTGAAACATTAGCATCTCCAAGTCTAATCTCACCATTATGTTCTACACAATACATCCAAATGAAGTACTTCCACCTACACTTGCTAAACTACCATAAAACTATTCACCCGACTGTGCACCACTCTGAACTTGAGTACCCTGTGTTGACCCTCCTCCAGTGTGATCAATCCCGCTACTACTAGTATTTCCTCCTTGACTACAATTACCTTCTATGCTAGTTGTATCAGTGTGTTGAGTACTTACCCCCTACTTCGTAGATGCGCGTGAGGTTGTGGCATCAACACCAGGCATTTTCTGATTCTATTGTTCCAGTTCCAAACTTTTATTATGTGGAATCAATTATTCTCCTTCTCCTTCGTCTATTCGTGGCATATTGAACTATGTCCCTTAGTAGCTTTGATCATTAGCACTACTCCTTGTCTTTAAGTAGCCTCTCCTAGACCCTCCCTCTAGGCTTCTTCTCTTGGCAGGCATCAATGTTCACCGACCTCCTCCCACATCACCCCATTGAAACCTCCTTCCACTCCTCAAAGTGCCACTCTCATAACTTTCTTGCTCCATCATCTCCCTTCTTCTTCCTATAAGAAGTTTCAGGACCACTATCAGTGACCACCGCATTTTTTCTACCTCTTCTCCTTACCTTTCCCTCACACCATCTCATGATTCCCCCCCACGCCTCACCCCCCTGTTCCCCTTTCATGCAAGCAACTTAGCTGCTCATTTTATCAAATTCCAGGGGTAGAAATTCATGGTTGTATAAAAACATCTTAATAAGTAATGGTATCAACCTTATGAACCTGCCTCTTGACCCCTTCATAAATTTCCACTCCACTGTAGAGTAAGACACCATTGCCTCCATTGCAATTTTGAAAATGTATCCTTCCAACACACTTTCAAAACAAAAATCAACAGCATGAGAAGTTTTATTGCTTCCTACTTGGAGTTGGTTTACTTCCTTCTACGTCCACTTCCTTGGTCCGTCATGGTAATATGTTGGGTTATTTTCCTTTCATCGCTGGATCCACTCTATCGGGACATTTGGGAACTCCACAAAGAAAACATCATGGAAATCAATATACATGTACTTTTGCAACCATTTCTTTATGCTTTAATTCATATCTCCTATTTCATTTCCTTTGTTGGAAACTTGTGCTCCTTCTATTTAATCCACTTTATAATCTCCTTTTGAGTAAGATTCCATGGTCCACATTCCTACAAGACAATCCCGTCACACAACCATCCTAGTCCTAGAAACAAAACCATTTGTTGGTGCACAGGATCCTGATAGACCCAAGATTTGTTACGCAATGGCTAACAAAATCCTGCTCAACATAGGTCCTTTCAGCAACACCCATAGAGTGGGTAAAGTCTCACTCGAGATGCTAATGGGTGACTATCGAAACCAGGTTTCTGTAGTTTGACAGGACTATCTAAGACCTACGACACTCGACTCACACCAGACAATCTCTTCACTATCAACCTAGTACTGCACACCACGCAGGGCTTAAGCCCCTTGGGTCACTCAACTACGCACAATTCAAAGCGAAAACGCACGGGAGATCAACGTAAGTTATACTCTCAGACATTAATGGCTATGTTAACAACCTTAATTATGAGTTCCTTTATAAATAAAAAGCACTATCTAGAAATATTTAACCACCTTATAAACATTCAACCAAATAAACACATTCATAAGTATTTGAAACAATAATAAACTAGTCAGCGTACATAAGTCCCATACGACATAAACACCATTAGATATTGAAACCTCAACATAAAATATAAGGGGCAATTCAAACATTCATCAGGTTATATTATCATAAAGGAAAAATACTTTTTTTTATGTGTTATGTTATAATCATAATACCAACAACCTTCCAAATCCATAACATTTACATATAGCGGACGAAACCTACAGTTCAAAACCCAAATATAGATATATGAATGAATGATACAATAAGGATGCTCAATAGCTATCGACTCTAATAGAACTGCCTACAACATTGGACATATAGACACAGTCATTACATAACCAAGGACAAACTCTATAATTTTGCTTCCTTATTCCTCCTGTATCCAACTCATGTTCTACCTTCAGCATCCCTTTTTATCCTAGTCTAGAATCCCTTTGAATCTTCTTGACCCTCTAACTAGATCGCTCTAGCTTTCCTATAAACCGTTGGCACATTTTTCGATCCCATCCCTAAGCTGGCCCATGTGTCTTAATGCCTCTCTGAAATATCTCCCTGTCGAACTGGTCCACTCTGCCATTCCTATTCCTCCTACAAAATATTCATAACCTCATTCCTTCCACAACATCCATTCTCGGTTCCATCCTACTACAAAATCCTAATTGTTGATATTTCCTTGTATGCGCTTCCCATCCTTGGGCACCACTACCACCTTCCTATCCAATGTCCACCCGCACCACGCCTTACCTCCTATGTCAGCCCTGTGATACACACCATCCATACCATCCACAATCCTCATCCTTGTTGCACGACCTTTTGCTTACAAAATTAAAAAAAAAAACATGGGCTCCAATGCTGATGTTTTAAGATTGTTTTGACCAACATTGGCTTGGGGAATTTTAACTTCATTTGACTTGGATTTGGACCTGCTTTGGAGGGACGAAGCGACCTGGACTTTGACCAAAATTTTATGAGCCTTTGACTAGCATTGACTGCAAAAGTAAGGTTATGGTTTCCACAGGTCAAACTTTGACTTTGACTGAATCTTTGGGCAGAATTTAAGGGTTGTTTTAACTAGGTTTGTCCAAGCAAAAGAGGTCACATTCTTTGACTAGTTGACCAAACTTTGTGAGTTTGATTTGACCATTAACCAAGGACTCGTTATGGATGCATTGACTATTAATAAAAAATTGCATATTTGATTTTTGACCTTATTTGACTATTATTCTCATTATTGACTAGATATTGGTTTGTCAAATTTTGGCCTTTGACTATTTCCTAATGTACTTGCCCTATGTATCTCTTTGTTGAACATTTGATGGCAATCTAATAGAAGAAGAATTTGGAAAGGGTTTTTCCCCTTGTGGGGTTTTTCCCTGGTCTTTGACCAAATCTCTATGTCTCTATTGTTCTTGCTTGTCTTCTATTGTGCATATGGTTTTATGTTCCATCTACAATTGTTTACTATCATTGGAATATTGAAAATATGTTGGATAATTTATTGTTATTGGAAGGAAAATTTTTATAAGTGATTGTTACAGCATAGAACATTGGAAAATTAACAGTATAATAGAAGTATCATAATTTTCAAATCTTCATAACTCACTACAAAAACATATTTAAACTGTTTGAATAGATCAATGTACCTATTTTTGCATGTGGGTTGCAAAGACATGATAATTTTTACCTTTTGTGGGTTATCTTTTGTCCCAAGATTGTGTTCTTTGATATTTTGATCGACATGCAACAATATTAGCTTGGTAGGCATGTCAATGTGATCAAATATCTGCTCCAACAGGACTAGTCCCTTGGGGATGAAGTTATTTGTTATTTGGATCACCTCATGGCTTCCAATATGGTTAAAGAACTGGTTGTTATCGCCTTGTGAACCTCCTCTTCTAGATTTCTTTCAGGGCTTTCTCCTTCAAAGTCAATGTTAATGGATAAAAACTCTGCTACTAGTTCGAGGAATCTTTGTAATTGTTGATTGTCTTCAAAAACCTACTAGTCCCTGATGTTATCTAAAACAAAAGGTCTATAACACATCTCCACTTCATGCTACATCCTTGGTTCGGGGGGTGGTTAGAATGTACTAGCCACTATTGCTAATGAATCTACGTGTTGGTTATCTTCTTTGTGCATATTTGTAATGTTAATAGCATCAAAATAATCCTCAATAATATCCTAAACTACATTTCAGTATAATATGATTTGAGGGTGCTTAGTGGTGTAGATGTTTCTTACTTGAAATACTACTAGTTTAGTCACTGAAAGTTGTGATGTTTTTTACCCCCATTTTCTGGTTGTTTCAAACCCTAGAATCAATGCCTCATACTCAGCAACATTATTAGTGGCATCAAATTCTAATTTAAAGGATAGTGAGATATTTTGTCTTGTGGGTAGTATAAGGATAACTTCTGCTCTTGTCCCTTCCTTGGAGAATGCTCAATCAAAAAGTATTTTCCATATCGAATGCAATTCTCGCAATTTTTCTATCTCAGCAAGGGGTGGTATAGTTTTAATTGTGTTCTCTGGCTTCATAGTTAGGCTATAATAGGACATCAACTCCTCTATAGTGTAGAATAGTAAGTTCTTGGACTTCTTTGCTTCACTAAAAACGTACAAAAGTTTGGCTTCCCGATACAATATTCGTTCTTGTCCTCTAAAAACTAGGATGGTCGCATATTATAGGTCCATTTGTAAGCTACCACACAAATTTCAAACTAAGATTTAGAAAGCAAGTTGTCATAGGAGTCCAGGATGTCATCCACTACTATATCCATAACCAAACACTTGTTCGATATTTGAGTAAGGGAGACCACCAAATCTTTGATGAGACCAAGACATTTCACTCTTCAAGAATTGAACGAATAGATATTGTGGTATGGTTTGATGATGTCCAATCTTAGTTCCACCATGACTAACTTGGGAATGAGGTTGTGAGATGCCCCTAAATCCAACATACAAATGTGCAGTAGCTTGTTGTGGAAATTCAAGGTGATGTAAAAATGAGGACTATTGTCATCTTGTTCTTCTACGTGAGGTTCACAATCCACATACGGATTGTCTTCTTATATATTCAAGGTATCATTGTTGGAGATGTGCTTAGAGGGGATCATAAACTTCTATATAAGGGGATGATATGTCAGGTTGTGTGCTAGATTTAAGAGAGGAATAAAGACTTTGACCTTGTTCAAATATTTTTCAAGGTTGAAAAACGGGACTATGCTTCTTTTTGTCTCCTTGACTGGTTGAGTTGGAAATTGTGTAGGAATGGGGTCTCTCGACTCTTCAGGTTCTTGAGTTGAGTTTGGAATTTGATCCTGGACATTCTTTCTCTTCCTAACTAGTAACCTTTTTCTTTAAGACTTTGAGATGTGGGAGATTGGTCTCCTAAGTAAGCTTGGGATCATGTGATGGTAGGGATGAATTATTATGATGACTCACCCCAGTGTATCTACCCATCCTGGATTATAAGTCCCAATTTCTTTTGATTTTTGCCATCACAGAATAAGTAATTCTCTAATATTGAGAGGGTGGCATCTCATAATCTTCATATGGTTCATAGTTCTCTTGTGTTGCAAGGGAGTTTGTGTAATCAACTTCAATGATTTGGAAGGTGGGATTATGATCTCCTACCTAATTGATATTTTCATCCTTTATGTATTCCTTAGGGTATTCATTAGGTTGAAAGTTGAGATCCTTCCTCATGGGGATTACGAGGAGGTTGGTTTAGATTCTTACTTGGTCCTTCTAACTCGTGCTTGGTAAGTTTGTTCATTCTATTCCTAATCAACCTATTCATTTCCTCAAACTTTTCTTTGAATGGGTCCTTACTATAGGTGGGATGATCAGGTCCTTCCTTTATTTTCTTTTTTAAATTTATCTCTATTTCCTCCCCTCTCCTTCACAATATTTTAATTCTCATTGGTAACTTCCACTCTGCTCGGTTTTCCGGTCACAGTAAAATTTCCCTATATCTCGTCTGTATATGATTGCATGTTAGTCATGTTTCCAGGTTATGTTTCTCTAAGCATGACAATTAAATCCAATTTGAAAGCGGCTGCATAGTCAACCATGGTAGTTACAGGACTAAGTTTGATCTCATTTAGGATCTTGTTGTAGAACTTATTGAATTGCTTGATGAATTCTTCCATGTTTTTCGATGTTTTCTTCTTCACCGCATAAAACTTTGTGAGATAGTATTGAAAGTCTTTCTTTTCACTCCATTAGCCACAAAATGTTCTTTCCAAGTCGTCCCATGAATGTAATGAATTGGTAGGAAGAATACAAAACCATTTTTGTACGTCCCCCTCAAGGCTCTATGCAAATAACCTCATGAACACATCCTCATCCTCTACCATGAAGTTGTTCATAAAATCTTAGAATGCGTTGATATGTTCCTTGGCAGTCCCTTTCTTTTCGTCACTAAACCTCAGTAACAACCTCAAATAATTCTCAGGCATATCATGTAACACCTAAGGTAGATATAGTGGGGCATATCACATTGCTACCCAAGTCAAGGGTTGGTTAGGTTGATTCTATTAGTTACAAGGTTGACCTTGTCCGACCATGATGTGTTGTAAAATTACATCTCTAGTGATGGGTGGTATTGGAGTTATAGTCCTTTCCACAGTTTGTGGAGTCACCTTTTTTAATATTTATATCTTAGAATTAGTACCTCAGAAGGTTCAAGCAATGTTTGAGAGGGTGAAGTATCTGTTTGGATAGCTTCAAAACAGCGTAATTGTGAAATCACCATAAAAAAGGGTGGAGATGAAATTTTAGTTGTTTGACTTCCTAAGGGTTATATTTATAATTTTTTGTCACGTTGATTTGAGGTGTACATAAAATGCTCAGGGTCGAAGATAAGGGTGTGAGGTTCTTATCCGGGTTACTCCGAGTATGTCTTCTTGATGAAGCCAAAGTGTGCACATGTAGATTATGGAATAGGTAATGAGGCAATCAAATAAAATCGACACAAGTATGTATAGTGAATGAATTATGTACAATGAGTGTGTTAAAGTTCATGGTTGATTGGTTTGTCATTATAACAAGAAATGAGTATGATGACTATGACGTATTCGTAAGTAATAAGAGTTTTGAATAGTGGAGTTGCCAGGTGGAAAGCACAATGAATAATTTTATATTTTGTCCACCACAAAGATATGAGTAAATGTCATTCTTCCTAGGGACCTAATTCAAATTGTTCCCTGAAAATGGTGGCATGAGATGTTGGGGCCTCAGAGTCACACTACATTGTGCTGTAATGTAGAGCCTGGGAACATCCAAGTGCGATCTTACTTGCTGCTATATTTTTAAGATATTATATTTAAATTAGCATATATGGCCATCTAATGTTATCATACATTGTTCAATGTGTTATCCTAACCCTTAGATTTAATGTCCTAGATTATTGGCTCTTGGCATAAGAGTTGGTCAAAAATGTAGATGACTCAAAATGCAAGCAAATAAGACCGTATAATTATATTGTTGTTGTAATGTGTTATTGGGTAAAAGTTAACGATTTCATGTACCTTATTTCCTCCTATACTGTGTCACAAGAAAGCAAATAACATGAAGAATCCACTACAACCATTAAATAAAATCTCTGTGAATATGTAAATTTGTGTGCAATGTAAATTTCTTTGTATTAAATGCACATGAATTAAACAAGGAGAATTAATATCACAATTACCTTTAAAATTGACTCATCATTCACATTTAGCATTCATCATGTGTTCATCAAAGAAAGTACCAAAACTATGCATGAATAATCTTCAAATTTACCTCATATTTGTGTCAAATTAGAAATATGTTTGGGAATATGGGTTAAGGGAAAACTATCAAACATTAAATGTATTTTGTTGGGTTTCATTTCCACTGATCCTAAGTTGGAGAATTCATAACCCTTGTGTTTGACATGATGAGTTTAAAATATTGAAGATGGAGGGAAAATGGAGAACAAATCCTAACTAGTTTAAAGGAGCAATAAAGAATTCCTTTAAATAATTCAAGACCTGGTGGGTAGCTGAGTGTTAGCTCGTGGGATACTAACAGACCTGGAATTTTTGACGCAGTGACCAACAAAGACCCTCTTAGCATTGATCCTTTCGACAACACCCATGAAGTGCGTGAAGTCTCACTCAAGACACTAATGGGTAACTGTTGAAACCAAGTTTCGTAGCCTGACAAGATTGTCTTGTGGTTGTGACACACTTCTCCTAACTGACACATAATACAACACCATGCCGCTACTAGGCATCGAGCATAGTGCCAAACATTAGTTATTCCCTCCACAGCGCAAGCCCGTAATGACCATGTGCGGTGTGAGACCTTCGACATGGAATCCATATGACAAAACCCAGTTGACCCTAGACATTAACAACTATTACACAACTGCAACTGACACATGAGACCAACCGACACTTCATACTTTAACAGTTGAGCAACACTTGCACTCATTCAACCAGCTTTAACAAACATTATTCTATAGGTCCATACCAAACAAGACCATCACCATAGACCACCACTCTGAAACATATCATCAATATGAACATTAGGAATAATTAACAGAGATACAAACCATTAGCAACATTATAAACCATCAATGAAAGACAAGTAAACCGATAGTATAATATATAATATTCACATAGTTGCGAGATTCATCCAAGCATTCACACAACTATGCGTCAAAAGGCCACAACAACCTCTTCGAACAACAATTTATATTCGCAAAAGACTATAACAGTTTCTTTGAAAAGGAGTTCATAGTTATATTAGCAGGAAGGAAAAACATCTAGATTTACATAAGCCAATTTACCAGGTTCATTGGACATTCACGATAACATCAAACAATACCAAAACTCAACCATAAGCCAACCATAACAAGTTGATATCACAGATTAAACCCATTACAATAAGGCTTTGAAGAAGCGACATATGCAACCATGACTCATAGACTACATCAAAAATACACTAGCACAGGGACCGACTCTAGACTCAACATGAAAAAACTTCTGATCAATGACCAACTCCCGATTTGTCTTCAACCAACCATTTTATAGTTGTTGGGATTTCTCTCGAACCCTCATCTCTTCCTGCCTACTCAGTCTAACTATCTTGAAATTTGTTGAGATATTCCCTTTGATTCCCCTTGAGTTATCCCATAGCTGTCCAAAATATCTCCTTCCCTATTCGACTCCACTCCGCCTTGTCTTTCCCATATTCAAAATATCTCCAACTTCATGTTAAACACAATCTCCGTAGTCATCTCCTTCCCCTAGAAGATCAAAATGACTGATATTCTCTACACACATCTTTCTCCCCTGAATATTGTGATCTGTCTATTGTGTGACGGTCACCTTCACCGCACCCATTCTACTGCGCCAAACCTGTGAAGTGCTCTGCTTCCTGTGCCAACCCTACATTGTGCTATGTCTTTTCCTTTCCATGTTGAGTCCTCATTCGTGCTACACGGTCCCACTATGCCAAAAGATTTCAAAAATTTGTTGAGCTCCAACAAGGCCCCCAATACAAAATGTGGCTCATCCCCAAGCTACTCAGTCCTTTACCAAAGCTATCTCCTCTTTGATAACTTTTCGCAAATTTTCCCATGTCCCTTCAAATTCTTTGATCCTATCTTTTACGTGCTCCATTCTCACAGTCGGTTCCCCAATGACAATGTCAACATCCTCATTGTTTAAGGTTTGCAATTTTTTTAACAGTTCGCTAAACTCATCAACAATTACCATAAATTCGTCCTTGAGATATGTCTAAGGCTCTCTTGTTCCTCACAGAGTTTTCTCATATATTCCCTGAGCCCTAATTTATCTTACATTGCTTATCTTCTGTCAACGGGGTTCATTTTCGCTATAGTTTGATCAATCTGGCGGATTTGGTCACCCACTGCCTGTATCTGCTCAGTGACTCTTTTTACCAATGGAACCTTAGATAACATATTCCATAATTGATCACTTTGCTTTGTGACCTCTTGGCATTTCTTCTCATATTCCACAACTGCTCTCTTCTTTGTCGAGCCATTTCCTCACATCGTTGATCCTTTGACGGCGCTTGTGGTTGTTGTCTAACTTCAACCTTTGTGACTAACTCTTTCAATCCTTGGATGGCTTCCTTGATCCTAGTTACCATTTCCTAGATAGGGGTCATCTCATCTACTATCCATTCAATACACTCCTCATAAAACTGGGTGAAGACACTACGCCGTTCTAGGTTATCCTCTTTTAAATTTTGCTGGCCCTGACACAATTATTCCTCCATTTTCTGACTCGATTCCAAGTTTGTCTCCATAATCATGAGTTTGTCTTATAACACTCGAGTTGCTTTGTGTTGTAGTTGCACCAACTCTTTTGAAGCCAACTCTAATAGTGCAACCTCAACCTCTACACAAGTAACCAAGGGTTTTTGCGCAGACCCTTCCCAAATTTCTACCGCAGTGCCCAAAATCCTATATACCTTTCTGTTGTTGGGAAGATGAGGCTGCATGGGTCTAGGATCGATCTTGGGGTTGCAACCCAGACATCAAAGGTTGTCCCCTTCTTAAATACGAAGAAAAAGTCAATTTAGCATCCATCTCCTTTATAATTTGATGTAGGTGGTCATACTTGGTTCTAACGACATCTACGACTTGATCCCTGATGCACCCAAAATCATCTTCTATCAATATTGTCTATGCTGAGGATGCGCAGGTGACTTTCTACTTCTTCCTAGCCTTTGTGGTAGATGCACTCCTTGCGCTGCTCTTCAACACTCTATTATTTCCCAACTATGGTCGTCCTCCTTGAGTGACAAGTTCCTCCTGTGGTTCAAGCTCTGGAAGAATCGACAACTAAGCTTCCTATTGGTCCTAGTCTAGGGGGGGTGTCATTCATTTTTTCTCCACTTGAGATCATCTTAACATTAGAAGAGTCTTCCTTCAGGACCTTCCATGCAAAGTCCCATGCATCCACTATACCTTAGATCTCGTCAATGGTTAACCTATAGAGTTGCTTATGCCAAGACTTAACTAGGTCATGTTGTGCCATAACCGAGATATGGTGGGGTTCAGCCTTGAAATTCACTATCCCTTTGTACTTATTCACACTTTAAACAGGTAGATATGACATTTCTCCAATAATATATCATATCACATCTCCATACAAGAAAAACACAACAATATTGAGCTTTTTGCACTCAATTTTGTTGGAGGCCCACAAATTCTGAAACTCGGCTGCTGCGATGGGTTTCGCTAGATCCACTACTGGCTATAAATGCTTTGGTCTTTCCCACTCGACTAGTGTTATCAGAATTAACAACCAAGCATAATGAAGCTTTGTGTTCAGTTCCTGGGTGTACAGGAAATCTCTCTTGAATTCAATAAATAAGAATGGGACCCAAGCAACCTGCTCCCCCTTGGAACACCGACCTGCCACAATAATAACTCCTATCAACACCTGCACCATTCACTCAGCATTTGCGAAATAGCTTACAGGTGATAACCTGCACCACAAATCTAATAGCATGGTCTGGTACCTTTGAAATAAAAAACCCTTGGTTCCCCCTCCTAGTCTTATATGTGTCAACCATGGTTGCAGCAAGAGTTTTGTCATTAATGAGCAACCTCAGGTATTCTCCTTCCATAGGGATACCAATGATCCTATGAGTTAACTCAACAGTAGTAGGTATACGGTAGTCAAGCCATAAATATCCATCATGCTCACAAGCCAATAGACACTTCATAACAAAGGTTACCTCATCTCCTCATCTGAAATGTAGGATAAGAAAGAAGTTCAAAAAACCTATAGTCTCCAGCTTCTCGGCCCACTTATGGGGTTTTATCTTAGGTACCTTGTACACATTCGACACCAGCTACATGTATTCCTAAAGGTCCAGGTGCTGGGAAGGATCGCAAGATCATGGTCATAATACTTGATTCACTGCATAATATTCCTTATTCTTCCTTGACGAACCACGTCAGGCGGTAGTGGCAACACTCACACTATATACTTGCTTCCTCTTGGTGTCGTCATTTGTGTTGAAGGTCCTGACAATGACGGTGTATATGCTAGCTCGTATTTGCAACCCATGGTTGTTGTTAAATCCATTGCTTATGCACTCAACTTTGTGCTGGTATCTTTAGGTATCGGCTCACAACTTTTCTTCTTTGGAGTTACTCTGCCTTTTATTGTCTTATTCTTTTGCTCTTCCAATGGGTATGGATGATGTTTTGCATGTGTCTTTCGCTCCTTTACTACTGAACTCTCTTCCTTCATTTTGGTTAACCTATTCTCCTCTCTAAGTGCTCATTTGTTCTACTACCATAGAGGATTTAGTATCCTTTGGCACATTCTCACTTGGAACACTACCATTTGGAAAAAATCGTCAGCATTTTCGTAGAACAACTATTTCAAGGATTTGGAGATATCTTCGATGCCATGCTCAACTGATAAAAAGGCAACATACTTTGGTTCCCATTACAAAATGGTTTCCGATGAAAGAGCTTTTCCATAACAACCCTAAAAAAAAAAAAAAAGAACAGTCAGCGCAACGATATGGATGCCCTAGATTTTCAATGGTGAGTCTACATTGTATACTGAAAATAATGCATGCTATGCATCAAACACAGAGGTTGGCGTTCATGGCATGAACACGAACCTCACTATGAATAAATACTTCAAAGGGCACCTTTGATGACAATATGTCCAATTGCTGAAGCCAAATTAGACATTAATACTGTGCCAGAGGTTCTGAAAGTGAATAGAGCAAAGAAGATTGCTTTGTCTAAACAACATAGCACCGTTGCAAAGGTGGGAAAACATGGCAAATCCTTGGAAGGTGACACAATCGTAGAGAAGAAACATCTAAAGCTTGCAAAAGAGGAACCTAGGTAATTCAAACAAAACAAAAAAGCTCACCTAGAAGGTGATGTTTTATTACGTTGTCTATGAAATACTATGTTTTTTCTAACAAATCTCCCCTACCCAAGAGGAAACCCCTTAGTGCAACAATGCATTTAAGTGTTGT
>APFE030747012.1:84554-106112 GCA_000404065.3 Pinus taeda
GTATAATAATATATAACATTATAAAAAAACTGTAAAATAGAAAAAATAAAGAAATCAAAGTCAATGAAATTTGACTTGTGATCACTTATATCTCGAAGACATGATAACGTATAAAGTAT
The DNA here is from genome assembly GCA_000404065.3 of Pinus taeda. NCBI lineage: Eukaryota > Viridiplantae > Streptophyta > Pinopsida > Pinales > Pinaceae > Pinus > Pinus taeda. The sequence continues at coordinate 84,674 of APFE030747012.1, forward strand.
TAAGGCACAATTTTTTTTCAAAGAAACAAATATTGATTTATATTAAAAGGAAAATATGGATTTAGAGCGAGGGCCCTTACATTTTTCTTCATGTTCCAAAAAGACACTACTTTCCGAGGTCCAAAATATGGAGAATCTATTCTTATGACAACTTTTACCTACTATTCTAAATATATGCTAGCTATAAATCCGGCAAAAAAACTCCTAATAATATTCTATATTTGCATAATATTGGAAAGTTTCAAAAAATTGCATGATTATCTGTCAGAGTAGACTCCTGTTACGCTAGTCTCGCCATGCAGTTGAGTCTGCATCCTTGTTTCACTGTTTCGGTCTCCCAAGTGCATCTAGGCTTTTTCTTCTTAGGTTCATCACAGGTTCCAACCACTCCCATGTTGAAAAAAGCTCCATTGTTGGCATTTGCCTTAAGCTCAGCCACCCTGATGTCCAAGGCTATCAATTCAGTTCAGACTTCAACCTTAAAATTGCTCCATTTTTCCTTATGATAATCCATACTTAGTGTCCATAAGTAGTTGATATGATTTTCACTCATGCTCCTCCGCATTATTCTTCTGTTGGAGGGTATTCAACGACCCTTTAATTGATTCTAGCAGCCTTGCCAACAACCTGTTAGTTTTAACCTTCTCATCCTCCTAGAGTTGATTTCCCAAGTTCACCATTATAAGGTTGTAATACTCCACAGATCGGGCTTCAAAAGGTGTAGGCCACCTCTGTTCACAGTTACGATCACTCAAAAACAACGTTGTGTAGGATTGGAGCACAACAAAGAGCCATATATAACCACACCTTCTCCTGAGGCATCTCCTTAATCATTGAAATGCAGAATTGCAAAATCCATGCTTGAATCTCGATAAGCTCTACGGAATGTTAATCGTGTGATACAAAGGGATAAAAATATTAACGCTAGTCTACAGTGGAGTGAATGCATAATTAGGGCCGAGGCTCCTCACACTTGTGTTAACATTTTCCAACCTTGCTTCATTGAAACATGATGCTACATGTTCTCCCATTTCACTGCCTTAGATCGCCAAATGTTCATTCCCTTCAATTTGCGTGGTCAGAAAATTAATGAGTGCCCTCATTCCTTACATATTTGTGCTGATGTTCGTTGTTAACAAAATGTTTGATGAGAGAGGTGTGTGGACGAGATCCGTCATGAAGAGTTGATTTATTTAGTTGTAAGAGTATTTATAATATTTATATAAGCCACAATGATTGATTTCAATGGTCATAGAATGGGTGAGTTGTAAATTTCCCCTACTCTAATGTAACTCCCTTATTGGCTAGTGAATCTTCGATTATATTTAGTTGTCTATACACATGAAAGAATTGATTTACTCAAATTACATTATTTGCAAAATGATCCTATATAAAATGGGAGGAAAAGCTATGCTTTGAAATCATTTAACATATTACATATTAAAATCAATGAATCTCCAAACATTACCATTTTGATGATTTTTGTTTACCATTACAATTTCCAATCCTTGCCAAAGTGCAAGATTGTAGAATTGAGGCTTCTGTGATTCATCATAGTTGTAAGAAGAGCTTCGGCGTAAATCACATGAAAAAGATCTTTGTCGACGCGTTTCGAACCAACTAGTGTGGTTCATCATCAGGACAAGTTGAAGAAACCGATCTGGCCTAGCAAGTTATGTGACGTTGGAGTCTCTGCTCAGTCTATTTAACTTGCTAGGCCATATCTGTTTCTTCAACTTGTCCTGATGGTGAACCACACTAGTTGGTTCGAAACGCGTCGACAAAGATCTTTTTCATATGATTTACACCGAAGCTCTTCTTACAAAAGTGCAAGATATTTAATTTGGTTCCTTGCCAAACTGCAAGATATTTAATTTGGTTATTAAATGACATTCCCAACCAAGCATATTGAGCCTCCTTTTGTTCATTAAAGCATATGATAACCCTCCCATTACCCCCACGATATTATTTTTTATTTTTATTTTTAAATAATAAATAAAGCAATAATATAATACATTTAAGTTTGATTCGAGGATTATTCAAAACGAAGATATCTCGATATAAATTGCGATGAAGGTGAATACTAGGCCACCCCCAGCTCTCCGCTCTCCTCTCTTGATTGGCGGGAAACTAAACACGAAGAGCACGGCAAAGTCAGACGAAGCGGAAACAGACCTAATTTCTTCCACTACAAAAATCTCACCCTTCGTTTTACACGGTATTTTAAAGCCCCTTTCTTCTCTGTTTCAAATTTATCACAGTGAACCTGCCAAGCATTTGTACTGTTCATGATTTATTATACTCTCTTGGCGAAATGCCCTGAAATTTACCATAATTTTAGTCGTTTGAGAGCTAATGTATTTGAATAACTAGATTTGACGCCGAGGTTCAAAACCCGCGACGGACAGCAAAAGCTCCGATGTAAAACTTGCCTGCAAGCGTCGATGGATTTGCCAATATTGTCTATTCCCTGTAGATTGAACCAAGGACGAGCTGGTCAAGGTGTACTGGCTTATCCAATATATGTTTCTGCACTGTGTGGAACCCCGTGAATCGAAATTAGGTTGATGAATCGGTGAAAGTCATGTACTTCTGCTGCATCGTGATGTTTGACCTAGTTTTTTGTTGGGTTAATATATATTTTCAAATTGGTTTGGTTGGAAAAAGGTTTCTGGTTAATATAACCCCTCCTGAAGGAGAGTAGTCCATAGCCAAAAAGACTAAGCCAACTCAAAAACCGACTCAAAAACCGCTTATCATTTGGCATTTCTCCTTTTTCATTAACAGGATACCCGGATTCTATCGAACTAAAGCTTGTTTTCTTTATCGAGAAAATTAAAGAGCGAATACATATATTAATGAAGACAAAATCAATAGCAAGATACGAGGTCGATTTTTTTTTACACCAGAAGACCAGTTGGCAATTTTTTGGAGGATTATGCCAGGCCTCCCTCGCTGTGTTGGTTCTCTCTCTTCAATTATCACACGAGGTTGACGGCTGTAGACGTTATCCAGCAAGGCATTCAGAGAGTTTAGCACTTTCCTGTTGAATTGGGCTTCTTTATGCCAAGCAAGGTCGTCATCGAACTACGTGAATGCTTTGTTTAAGAAAGTTCGCCACCCTCTGTTTGAAATTTGTTTGACCCCAATTTACCTGCTCCTCTCGCACCCTAAGGAAATCAAACATTTGCTCAATTGTTGTGAGTGCCCTCTCTTTCGATACCCTGCTACAGGTTTTAGGGTATGGTTCAAGGTCAGGAATGTGGGTTCCTTGCTCCTCCCGTACCTTGAGTTTGACGAAGCAGTCCTGGGGTTGGAACCTGCAGTGTCGCAACAATTGGCATCAATAAAAAAATGACAGGAGTCATCAAATTGGATTACTGACAAAACCGGGAATAATTGGCAAGCATAAACTCAGACTAGCATTAGCAAAAAATTGGCGAGAGTCATCGAATTGGGATATTACAAAATAAGGAATACTCGAAAAGCATAAACCCGGACATGAAAATCTCAGAAAAATTTGGAAAACCTGTTGATCTAAAAACCTTGGGAAATAATGGAAGAAACCGGAGGGTTTTACAACAAAATTGGAAGTGATTATCAAATTGTTACCCATTACTGCTGTGAACGGTGCAATTGGTTGACCTCTAACATTTGTTCACATGGAAAGAAGGGAGATGGTCGACTAAATGGTCCCTATTTATTACTAGATTGACATGAGATTCACACAATTGTTAAGATATATGGAGTAATAAATGATTCATCACTAGGTGAATGGGTAATGCTCTTTTGACTTTTCATTAACTTAATTACTATATTAGTATAGTATTTTTATGTTTGTTACATTGGCATTCCCTTGAGGAATGCTCTGTCCTCAAAGCAGAATAAATAGGACACTCTTTAGTTTTATGGTGGGTTATTTTTGTGCTTGTTTGGTTTTAGGGTTCGACTTTGTTCTTGCTTTGTTCTTGTTTACATTGTATCCTAAAGTCTTTTGACATGGTTGATTAACATAAAAGCTTGATGCTTCTTTGGTAACAAATTTTTCTTGCTTTTGTTGTTTTGTGTTCATGTGTTTTTGTTACTCTTTTTTGATTAGTTTTAATTTACCTTTATTGAGAGTGGAGCCTTTAACACCAAATGATTTATAATGTTGATTTTTCCAATGAAATTCCCTGAATTGTTTTTCAAGGCTGGTAGTACCATATCCATATCAACAAGTGGTAGATTATAGAATATTGTCCAGTTCTTGTATTTGGATTGAGGCTTTATGATATCTTCCTACTCCCTTGTCCATTTGTTCATTAAACATAATAATTGCGAGGTCCTTGACGGGGTACATCAAAAGGTTTAGTTGTTTAGTGACATTGATATCTATATAGTTATGGGAACTATTGGAATCTACAAGTATTGTTGAATCTCTAGTTTTGACAATTCCGAAATTGCCTCAGTCAAGGTCAAAGTTAGTGAAGGTGTCTTTCAATCTATTATAAAGTTTGCTTACATTGCAAGGTGTATTTTTGCTCTCAGTGATCTTGGTCAAAGTTAAAATTCTTTTGGGCAACAATTACAAGGTTGAAAATAAAGTGTATCTCCCTCAAGTTTGAGAATGCAAACTCAAGAGAAGATTGTCTCAAAGTATTATTCCTCTACTCAAATTAAAGACAGTGTAGGTGAACTTGTTTGAGCCTATCTTAAAATCTTGAATAGGGACACGTTCATAATATTTCCTATAAAAAACCTTGTTTGATCAATAGAGTGAAGATCTCTGTAAAGATATTTGATCCTTAGACTGTATTCATCTCTTATGGCCTGTATGATTGCAATAAGAATCAATACAACTAGCAAACTCTAAGAAGACCTAAAGGATATGCGTAAAAGAAAGGTCTTTGCTAGAAATGTTTTGTATCCTAAAGTTAAATTGAATTAAAGTTTTGTCTATACCCAGGTAAGAAATATTTCCTAAGAATATGTTACCTCTGTGGAAGAAGTCTTTCATTATGTATATAATGAAGTTCTTAAGATGGCTGATCTCCGAAGTTCCTTTCTGAGCCAAAGGAAGTTAAGGAAATTATTTGCAAGAAGTCATTGGTTACCAAATTTGAAGAAAGTTCCTTGAAGTCACTAATTTAAGACATAATGCACCTTGGATACATTACTAATTTGAATATTGTTCATTGGAAAGCCAAGATACTTGATTTGGAACAATCAAGGATTTTATGATCTTGGAGATGAAAATATAATTTTGCTACCGATTAATAAAACGCTACACTTGTTGCTACTACAAGTGCTGTTGAACAATGTTTGAAACTTCAAAAGAAGAGGTCGAGCTCCTTAAGATTAGAGACCGAAGTCATATAAAGAAAAGTGAGTCATTTTACAAAAGCTCTCATTATTATCACTAATAAACTACTTGGGTTGAAAGAATAAGAATCAATGTTGAGAATATTAGAACAATAAACAAGTATGCTGGGGGAGCCCTAATCTTGTCTAGAATATTCTTCACTGTTTGCTAAAGCATGGGAATTGTATGGATTTTGGAAGATGACAAAATACGTTGGACTTGTAAGAAGGTGCAAAATGGATCTTTGAAGAACTAGGGTTTAGAAGGCTCAATGAAAGTCTTGGACATGAAAATTCTATGGTTTTTACACATTTGGATATCTAGGGTTTGTAAACCCTAACAGACAAAAAGATCTCTAGGGTTTGTGTACAAAACCCTATGATTTGATTTAGATCAATGTTTCCTCTGGAAATAGAAACCCTAGCTCTTGCAAGGAAGGAATGACATTGTTGTTGCTTAAGTTTTAAAACTAAGTGCGGGAAAAGCCTTCAACCCCGCAAGGTATTAAATTTATGGTGCAACGCTTGTAATAGGGGTTGTCACTTTGATCCCTATTCACTACGTTTAAGCTCTCTCCTAGACAAGCTAAGGGGGTAGTCCCTAAAGATGGATGGAAAGGGGAAACTTGTTGGAACAACAAGTTCTAGGAGACTAAGGGCAAGACAATCACTTCACTCAATAACTTGATTTTAAATGGATGGCAAGTGAGATTGTTATGAGCAATGTAAGAATATATTTGATTTAGATCAATGTGAGATTAACAGTGAGACTAGTGCCTTAATTCAATGCTCAAATTAAAGACTTGCGCAATTAGATAGTTCAAGCAATAAGAGAAATAATGCTACAAGGAAAGGTTAGTACAATATATTGAAATATGAGCCAAGAGATGACTTACAAAGTAAATTAGAAATTGTACTTCCACTTCAATGAAATAGCAATCTGACATTATAAGAGTAAGTGACAATTACATAGAATAATATTGCAATTAATGAAGGTTGCTCACAAGTCAATGATGTGAAACAAATTACAATGTTAGATGAATGATATGCAACTACACCAGGTGAGATACACATTCTTGGTTGATTTTAGTTAGATGCCTATTCTAGGTGAAGGCCCTCTCCTCAACTATTGAAGCAAGTCTTAAACAAAATTGTAGAAAGCACTACTAGGGAAGGATGCTAAGGCTTCATTAACGACACCTACCCAGGAGTTCTAACAACCCAAGTGCCTTCGTTCCTACAAGGGATTGCCCGCAAGAGAATTGCAAGTCACCTGTTTTAACCATTGAGTAAAGGTCAAGCGTCTCAAATTAGATATGAAGAAGGTGATCTTAACTCTCTATCAAACAAGCTTATGGTTGGAGGTAAGTTGTAAGGATGCAACATTAAATCTAGAATGATAGTGCAAATGACAATAAGATATGATTGCTTCGATGAGATCCAATTATGGCAAGACGCTTCAAAGTAGAAATTAACTTAATTATAGCTAAGATTAAAGAGAATCACTTGGAGCACAAGACTATAAGATTCCAATAGCAAACCAATGAAGCACTTTAAGATATACTCAATGAAATAATAACAACTTCAAATGCCTTTAGTTGTAGTGCTTATTAGGATGTTCTTCACTTATATGATATGACAATTAGAAGCAGTGAGAGATAAATGATTTAAGCACAAATTATTAATAGCAGATGAGATTGCTAACAATGATTTTAAGGAAAATTAACCAATGCGGATGAAATTTTAATCTAACAAGAAAGAAGAGAAAGGGGTTAGTGACTAGACCTAACACAAGAGAACAAGACAAGGATCCTCCCTTTTAAATAAGGAGGGGATACCATGGGATTGAATCCCAAGCTCCTTTCAAGCCGATGATTTGATGCCTTTATTATTAGAGGGTTACAAAGAAGAGGCCCCTTTGGTAAAGGAAAATGCCTCTTGGAACTCAAAGAGGGCTACAATGATGAGAATGCGTCAAAATACAACCTCTTCAAGTCACAAAAATGAACCAAATCAACTACCAAATATTCTTCAAAACTCTTCAAACAAGTTGATTATAACCCTAAAATTGCTTGCACCATTGATCAAAATCGCTCATGGCCAGAGAGGAAATAAGCCTTAATTTCATGAATTCAAGCCTAAGGTGATGGCCGTGTTACCTCTCAAATTAGCAGGGGTCCTAAGAGGGGATCCTAAAGGGCAACTACTAGGTCAAGGGCAACAATGGAGCCATAGCTCACTGTCACCTCAGCTAAAGCTCCTTGCTCTTTACAAACTTTCATCGATGGGAGGATACCCAATATAAAGAGAATCACTAGAAAGATGAACCAATGAAGAGATAAGGAGTGATTCCTAAGGCCTATTCAAGGGAGAGACTCAATTGTGTGGTTTGCTTGCTTGGGAAGCAAGGTGTAAGGCTCTGTAAGAAGGGCCAAGGGAGTTTCAAGGGCTAGGTTTTGCAAATAAGCTTTGTAAAGGAGGGACCTAGTCCTAAAAACCCTTGTGAAGAGTTGGTTTCCAAATGGTCTTTGTGAGATTATCTTCGAAAAGTTGTGGGACCACACGGGACCAAGTGGACCCAAGATTAGGTCAAGTAAGAGGGATTAGTCACTCAAGGAGGGGCTTGACCTAATTGTGGAAGAGAAGAGGATCAATGGACAAATCTTCTTGGAATAGAATGCAATGAACCAAATGAGGTCACTAGCCAAGGGAAACCTAGGGCAAGAAACGATTCTCGAGCTAGGGCTTGCAATATCTTGAGATCCCACCATCGGATTTACTTCAAATTTGGAGGTCCTCTAGAGCAAACTCTAGCTCAACTGTGGACCAAAAATTGAAGTGTTTGGATGGCTAGATTGTGAGATAATTGATGCCCTAGGTGACCTATGTAGGCTAGACCTAGAAAGAAAGAGAGAAAGGTGAGAAAAATATGCTTTAAGGTGATCACCAATGGAGGACTAGTGCCTAATCCTTTGGAATAAATGGAGTCAAGATGATTCCGATGTTTGGGGTGGTTTCACTTCATCAAGGAGGCCTTTAGAACAAGTTTGCATGGCAATTAGGGCATGGGACAATTGCTTCAAGGTCCTTATACTTCGATGTGCAATATGTGATGACTTATGAAGATAAAAATATCTTTAGGAACAGTCACTTATTCAAACATGGCCCATGACATGATGCAACGTTATAAAAAGACAAATTTCCACCATTTCACACAAGAAAAGCAACAAATATTAGCCTAGTATAGCGAAATTCCCCAACAACATGCATGTGACATAAGAAAATGACAAAATAGCATTAAAAGAGAACTTACATGTGAGAAAAAGTATATCTAGTCATCATCATATGTCAATCTAAAAGCTCCAAGACAAAAATGAAGAGATCCAAACATCAAAGTTCATCCATCCATCCAATTTCGTCCTCCAAAGAGAATAGCGAAAATATCCCAAGAGAATATGCTCCAATCCAAGTGATGATGATCAAGTGATTCCATCACTCTTTTATTTATACACTTCCTAATGAATTGGATTTAGCTAGTTAGGCTTAATTTAGCCCCAAAAATAAAATAATGTGCATAACAACAAAATTTTGGTGACAAACCTACCAAATAGCTCAATAATATAAAGATAAGCCTCTCAAGAGGGTCGAATGATCAACAAAGTGATGTTGTTGGGCCTTTGAGGAGGCCTGATGAAGTCCAAGGGGTGCCATGATGAAGAAAAAGACTCCAAACATAGTGGACAAGGGTTTGACCCCTTGTTATCCGATCAAGAACCTGTGGTGCGCCCAAGTGGGTGTGGAAGGACACCTCATGGGTCTCCAAATGGATCAAATATGCCTGTAAACCATTTGTAAGGGCTGGAGTGATGACATAAACCCTCCATTTGCATTGGGAGGCATCCTGGAACCTTTGCCAAGTGCATGGTGCAATTGTGGAGTCGACTGGGCATGGTGGACCAGGGGCATCATCCTCATCCAAAAGGTGGAACACGAGCAATCAATGAACACTGCTGGGGATCCATGAAGTAATATTTGCTATGGTGGAAACTCATGGCTCTTAACCCTTACCTTACAAGTGCCATTGTGGCCCTCTGAAGGACTAGGACCCTGTATAGGGAGACCAAGCCCTAAATGAAGACACTTGCAATCCTGCTTAAGATCCAATGCGTTCCCTTGCCCTCGAATACAACAAATCATTAGAATAATCAAGTAATAATGCCTACAAGTTATGTGATCAATGGGGCACTTCATGGTGACATGCTCTTGCATAGTGCGCTTTGGCAAGCACAAGTGTCTAAAAGCTCAAAAGGGGGTTAACCAAGGACCCTATTAAGTGGTTTCAACCTCTAAAGGGGATGACATGTCCATAGTTCATCCTTTAAGAAGTAGGTGGAAAATGATATAATGATGGAATGGAGTGGGGATCAAAGTAAACATCCAAACCACATGTCAAGGTACATTGGGTAGCTATAACAAGGGAAGTCCACACTTGGATATTTGAATGTAGAAGGGAGCAAATCATGGTACATGAGTTACCCCGACCTTTGTTTTTCCACCCTTCTTCTCATGCCTTTTGCTTTGATTGATTTTTCTTCATAACTGCTCGGGGCTCTAGGGGATGGAGAGAATGATGTGTAATATGTAGTAGTGGATACCCCCTTTGAGGTGGGGCAGTTCATCGCCAACGAGGGGTTGGGACAATCATGGGTTCCTCAATGATGGAGGGTGCTCATCTAGGGCCCATAGGAACCAGGGTGATGGCCATGAATAAGGGGTAGAGCTCATGTTCGACTTTTGCCCACGTGCTAAATTTGTATGTCCCAACGAACTTTTGCATTTTGTGATACATTTCCTGTTGAGAGTGGCCAAATTATGTTTTTTACTTTCTTTTTAGCTGCATCAACCTCTGGGGCATCGTTGCAGGCCCGACCCAAGGTGTGGACAAGGGGAGGGGGAGGTGTGGACAAGGGGAGGGGGAGGTTAACCGTATATGGATCCAGATGGGAAAAGAGATGAATGGTGTTAAGATGAGTGGAAGGGGAGCAATGTGGGTGGTGTCGGGAAGCAGGACCACGTAACCAAAATCGGGATTTCCCATGCAGCGCCAACCCTAAAGCTAATGGCCAGTGAAGGAAATCCCACGGGACTAAGATACAAAGGTAACCACGAAATCGGGATAGAGACAGGACTACAAACCTAACCCACTCTTTTCTTTGAATCCCCCCACCAATTCCTGTCCCAAAGTGCCCATGACAAGTAAGGGAAACTACTTAATAATATCAATGAAAAGCCATACCTTTGGGGTTGGGATGCCCACCTTCAAACATACATTCATAACAGAAAAGGGCGAGGGACCACATGGCTAGCTTAGGTGGCGGAGAAAATGGCACATCGTGCCATCTGGGGGCTGCTGGCTGCCGGCTGAGGACCATGTAGGAGAATTTTTTTCCTCATATATACTACCTGTTGTTGCACAAAGTGTCTAGGCACTGCGACAACGCTCAGAGTAAGGGCTGTCACTCTAATCCTTACTCACTTCGTTTTGACTCTCTCCTAGACATGTCAAAGGGTGTAGTCCTTAAGGTGAATGAATGAGAATAACCTGTGGAACAAAAGCTCTATGAGACTTAAAGATGGACAACTTGATGAATGTAAATGAGTCTTGGTTAATTGAGATGAATAGATTAAACACTAGTACGACCAAGACATAACCACAAGATAGAAATGATTGTAGACTAGTGCCTTAATATTCAATTAACCATAGACTAAATAAAAACAAATTATCCAGAGCAATTTATAAATGTGATGAATAGTGACAATCATGAACGATCAAATGCGAATGCTCAAAACTTTATTATGCAAGATATTCTAGCAATTAAATCCTGTGAAGAATTATAAAATTTAAATGCTAAGCAATGCTTCCAGATTTAAAATGATTTTCATTAATAACACAGATCTAGAACAATTTATCATTCTCCAATAGTTGATGATCTTAAAACATTAATCCCACTTGACAATAGAGAAATCACTACCATGAAAGGACACCAAGGAACTTTAGATTAACAATTTAATTATTCCTTAGACAATCAATTTAATGTGGTAAATGAAGAAATTAAATTTTTAATGTGACCAAAAATCAAATCAAAAGACCTTAATTAAAATTAATTTTTTTAAATGTGAGAGCACAAATTCCTTATTATTTTGTTCCTTTTTTTTTTTTTTTTTTTTTATATTTAAATTTTAAAAAATACAATAAAAAATAAAATTAAATTACAAGTAAAAATAAAAAAAGAAATAGAAAAAAGAAAATGTGAAATCAAAACAAGGCAAAAAATAAAAATAAAAAATAAAAAAAAATCAAAATAAAACAACAAATTGAAACTAAAGCATAAGCAAATAAAAAAATAGATCAAAGAAAAGAAATCAAAATATGTCAAAATCTAACCTAAACTAACATAAAAAAAAATCAAAGTTAAATCATACAAATGAACAGAATAAAACAAAGGTCGAATATTTTGTTTGCTATGTAGGCAGGACGTGGGATGAGGAGCTGTGTGAAGAGAACGCTGCGATGGAGAGAGCCATAGGATGAGAGGGAGCAGTAGGAGTCGCGGTAGGGAGCTGAGGCAACGATGCAAATGGAGTGTGGCGAACAGGTCTTGCAGAGAAACACATCAGGGAGAGGAGCGCAGCACGCAAAGAGGGACACAACTAGGAAGGGAAATGCAAAGGAGAACAGGCAACGACAACGAGGAAGGGAAACATGGAGAAGAAGAGGCAACGACAACAAGGAAGGGAAACAGACGAGGGAGCATATTTGGGGATGAGGATGCAGGTTTGCAGCAGGTTATGGCAGCTGCGTATGGAGCCACAAATGGGGAAGTAACTGCAGTTTAGAATAGTGACAGTGAAGGTTTTGCAAGAAGGGAGCCACGAAGAAAATGCAGGCAGAGAAAACACTGCGGGAATGCTACAACAGAAGGGTTTTTTTTTCTTTTCAAAATTTTGCAGTGAACCGAAAAACCCAGGCAACAAATCAAAGAAATCAAACAACAAAGAAATGGTAGCCCAGAAACTCTTTAAAACATTTCCAGAAATTTTGATTAAAAAGTTGAATCCTTTGCTTTAGATTTATCCCTGAAACCCTTACAAAATTTTCCAGATTTAAAAAATTTCAAATCCTTGGATTGCAAACATTTGAATAATATCCTTGGAAAATTATGTTGATAAATCCCAGATATCCAGATTTTACCTTCTGGGGCCTAGATCTGAACTCTACACATATTTCTTCCTCAGATCTGTAGCTGCATGACAAGAAGAAAACTCCCAAATGATATATATACAATGATAAAAACTAAAACCCAGAAAAACCCACGTCAGAAAAATAATTACAAAATTTACAAACTGCACAAGGATGGTAGATTTATCAGATCTGAGGAGTATGAGTCCAACTCCACTCCTAGATCTGATAATCTAAGGCCCTCAACGACCAGATCTATCAATTTCCCACACAAAAATTAATTTTTAAAATTTTAAGGAGGTGCTAACTCGAATTCCTTTGTGCATCACCAAAAAAAATCTTATGATAAACCTAGGATTAATTTTACTGGGCTCCTCAGAAAACATGGATCGGGAGTTGGTTGGTCCAATTGAAAACTTCCTCTAACGCCCGAAGATTTAAAATCAAGATTTCCCTACAAAACTCGATCCAACCATAAAAAATAGAGTGAGAAAATAATAATAAAACTCAGACAAATAGAGATACCTACTATTACGTTCAAAATTTAGATTATTATTCAAACCCCAATAACTGAGCAAGATTTCTATACTCAAATCACTCTTTAGAAGCTATCATCAATGGCTTTAGAAAAAATTATGCATGAAAACAACACATCTTACAGTATTACCATGAAGAGTAATACCAACAAAACTTTTCCTCAAAGTATTTCTTTATTATTCAAAAAAAGATTACACAAGAGCTTCTTGCTAAGCACACGACTTAGGTCGGATGAATCGATTGACAAATGACTTCCTATTTAAAGATAAATCTTCCGACGGCTAGTTCAAGTGATCCTCGTCAAAACAATCTTGATTGTTGATGAAGTTTAAAATTTCTTTTAATCTCATTCGTCGAAATATTTAATTCTTGAGGAAATTCAAATTTTTTGATTAAATGCATTCTAATTAACTCAAAAATTAAAATTTTGAGTTAATTTCCTCAAAAAATTGACTTTGACTTAACCCAGGGATCAAAGGTTTAAAATTTATCAAAATAATTAATTTACCTTAATCCTGAGACCTTTTAAAATTTAGTTTTTAAGGACTGATGAATTTTTCCTTTGGAGAATTTAAATTTACATAGGACCTAGAATTAATTAAATTTATGGTTTAGGATTTTAATTAATTTTTGGCTAGAAAATTTAATTAATTAACCTATGAGGGGATAAATTATTTTTCCAACCTTCAAGACACTTACGTCATGATTTTCATATTTTTTACATCATAAGGGGGAAAGCCCATTTGTAATAGACCCTCACAGACTACCTATTTTTGCGACACTAATATAATCCAACAGACCAAACAATTTGTAATAAAATAAGCTAACCAGATAGTTAGGATTATTCCCAAATCAATTTTACATAGAATCGATCTAGAACACTAGGACTCGTCTACAAAATCCATTCTAGCTTTGGGGTAAGATTGGAGGAAAACTCTGCCGATCATCCGAGAATGGATCGGTGAGACAAAAAACCTCCCAGAATGGAGATCATCACTAGAAAAATAGGTTTACCTAGGTTGTTACATACATGACACGGGTTTGCTGAGATTATTTACATTATACACATGCAGAATGGGTTTACATAACATCTTGGAAGTCAGGCTGATGATGATAGCTCGACGACACAAACACATTGATCAGGTGCTATACCTTTTGCGAAAAATAGGGGGTGTACTACTATGGGTTGTTGACACGTAGTTGTCAACACTACCCACAGGTGGTGGGTAACAGACCCAAGATTTGATGAAATCTTTCCTACAAACAACAAGATTAGTCTTCAAATGGAATGGCACTAGATAATGAGAATGCCCTCGGTCTGGAGGAAGAAAAGGTCTAAAATGCTCTCGACCAACAAGGAAATTTTAATAAATTTTTATTTAAAATTTTATCAAAAAAATTATGGTGATTCTTAGATATGTCCAGGCCCAAAGCTCTTCAAAGAATTTCAGTCCTCCAACTATGAAGTATCCCTTCACACCAGTCAATGAAAAGGCCATTCGACCTTGAGAAATAGGCCTAAAATAATGCAGCTCCCTTCAAGATTTTACAAGTGGTAACAAGCCTCTTTGAGATCAGTTTCTATGCCAAGATTTATGATGGAAACCCTCTTCAAAATTTCACCGAAACACCTGCAAAATGACAAGAGTTAGAAAATGAAATTCAATGATAAAGATTAAGCCCTAGAGGGCTAGCAGCTAAGAGAAGAAGGCTAATAATGCCCGCTGCCTACAAGGAATAACTTCAAAAATTTAATATGAGCCACAAACAATGATTATTAAACCCTTATGATGCCAAGTATGACCCTTTGGCAAGTTGACTAGCTGTTATAACACATTTGGGATAACAAACAACACTTGGAATCCTTTACACACTCTTCTAGATGGATCTATTCAACTCTTGGACATTTGGCATGCCTGAAAGGGCCTCTTTTTAGCTCACACATGCCACAATTGGATTATTATTACTATTTTTAGTCTGGGTTGACCACCCCTGTTGACCATTCCAAATAGCTATTATAACCTTCTACTATTTTATGTCACAGTTTTTGCACAGAAAACAATATTTTATTGTAAGAGGTCCTAGCTCTCTCTCTATATAAAGAGAGCCCCTCTCATTGTAATGGTGGTTGATAGTTGGAGAAACTATAGTACTCTTTTATTTTCTATTGTGGAGCATTGATGCAAAAGAATTATATTCCTGAATACAAAGGAAAGAACATCATGTCAAGCTTTTTGTGGAGAATACAGTGCTGGTATTGTTAATCTGGAGTGTAAGCGTTTGATAGATGATTATTTATCTCTTTTTATTTCTGATGCAATTGGTGATTGAAAGAATGAAGTGAATTTGATTTTTATCGACAAGAAATCATGCATACTTTGAGCATTTTGTCAAAAAGCATTTTCTCTCAATAAATAGATAAGTTTTCATGCATACTTCATTAGAGTGCATTAGGTGTTCTGGAAATTATATTACAGCAAGCATTTATTGGCTGTAGCATGCTTATGTAGTTGTTCATAGCCCTGAAACATGTGAAAGTAGCACTATAAAGTTTAAAACATTGTGCTTAAATACTCCATAGCTCAAGTGATATTGGCACTGATCTCCACTTCAAACACCACCAATTTTTTCCACTTAAAAACTTTTTATGTGGCCATAATTTAATTTTGGAAAATATCTAATAAAAAATTCTAAATTTTCAGATTATTTTCCAGCCATCTCTTTGCCACTTGGTGATTGTAGGAAACCTGAATTTCACATTACTAAACTCTTTGTATTTGGTCTCTTACTTGAGATTTAAAGATCCCGTCTTTAGCCCCTCAAAATTCCGCGCTTCATAACCTACGTTTGGGCAAGAATAGATTTGATTAAATGCATAATTCATCCTCTCTTTCATGCTTTAAATCTGAATGATTATGAAACATATAAGACCTGGTGGGTGTCTCTACTTATACATTTAGTTTCCAGCTTTATATTGAACCTTTTAAATACTCCTACCTTGCATCCATAGGTTCAATAATATCACCTTAAAAAGGAAGATACATTAATTTTTATTCAACAAACCAGATTCAATCTAAGTCCTCATACCCCTTCAAATCCTTACCATTATCAAGGCTTTGTTGCTCAGGGAAGCCCCCCTTTGTTGCTCAGGGAAGCCCCCCTTTGTTGTAAATTATTCCAGCATTATGTATGGGAGTGTGTCATTGAGGTGACAGTGGATGACCCACTCCAAGTTGCCTTTGAGTTCACATCAAGTGAATTGGGATTTTGACAGCTTCAGTGTGAGCTTGAACACTAATAGATTCAGTGAATTTTGATGATAAGTCAATTTGTTAATGGAATGTTTCAAAATTATGAAAATTAATTATCAGGGTTGTGAACTCAATTGGATTTATATTATGAATTCAGTGTATGCAATGTTAATGCCACATTCGTTTTCTAACTGCATATGAATTCTGGGTTGTGTCAATTTTGGAAGCCATATTGGTTCACAGCTGGGAAATTCAACTGGTTAAGGGTTGAAGGAATTTGTTTGTGCGCCAAGGGTGCCATCTGGGTAGTCACACTCATGGTCAACCCTTTGTTAGAAGTATTCTGACTGGTCAACACTTTGAAGAGTTGGTCCTGACTGCACAAGTCAAACTTGTGAGCCAGTAAGCTCATGATTAACTTTGGCACTAACCAAAAGGTCCTGGTCAATCATTCTAACTTGATGGCTTGGTCTGTCAAGGTTAACCCTTTTAAGGCAAGCTTTAAAAGTCTTTATCTAGTCCTTCAAGGTCCATTTCTTTGAAAATAAGGTCCTTGAATTTACTGGGTTGTTCATGTGCCAATCGATCTGAGAGAAGGTAACTTCTTGGGCATGAATAAAATGGTTTAGGAATCCAAAATTCAGTAGTGCCATCCTAGCAAGTACAACCATCACAGAGATTATCATGAAAATCACAAAAACAGAATGTCATGCAGATGTGGGGATCTATCCAGCAGCTGGAGGATTGTTCTTGTCATTATTTTGCAACCCTCTCCATTCCTTGGTTGGCAGCTCAGGCTCTGGAGCATCAACCTCCTTTCCATCATTCTCCCCCTAGAATTTATCTTCAATGATACAAAATCAGTTTTTACAAGTTGTTTTGTGAAACATACCCTGAGGTTGATAGATGCACTACATAACACAGACTTTCTCCGGCTTGGGTGCCAGGTTCGAAGGATATCTTTTCTGCCAAAACGACCCAGGAATTGCTGTTGGGTTTGTCCCTTTTCGAGACATGTCATTTGGGTGGGGTAAACCACATAATCTGTTGACCTCACCAGTGAAGTAATGCCCAATTGGCAAAGGATCTTTATTTGGAAGTTTGGTCCCAGAATTTCTTCATGTTTTTTAACTCGTTTGATGAGCTCTCTTACACTCTAGATACATGTGAATCAAGAACCACTTCACATAACAGAAATCCTGTAATGCATATCTAAATCACGAAAACAAACTAATTTCACTACTTTGGCCCAGTAAACTAGAGTCTAGAGGTTTGAATTGGTAATTTCAAAGAAATAAAGTAATGGTGCTTATGTTCTGCCACTTTGAAATTAATTGGGTTGTATCATGTATGTATTTCAGATTCCATACTTGGAGCTGCTTGTGATGCATTGCCCAGGAAGTGTAATCAGACCAAACCTTTGTAGAGATGGAAAACCTGCAGCATTGTGACATGGAACAGACAAACGTTTCATCGAAGGATGCGGTGCTTGCTGAATTGATTTCTATGGGTTTTGAATTCAGTGCTGCATTGGAAGCGGTAGAAGCTGTTGGGCAATCAGTAAGTGATGCCATAGATTTTATTTTGGCAGGCAATCCTGCTATTGCTAGGAGAGATTGGAATATTATGAAGAATGGTCAAAATAATCTGCCCAACATTGATTCTAGAGAAGAATGTGATGTCAGAAAAAATCTTGGCTCTCGTACTGGTTTTTATGCAACAAAGCAATCTCTGATTACAGAGAAATTCAAACCCACTGGAAGACACGACGAGTCTGGATCTATGGACAGTTGTGAAAATTTATCCTCCAGTTATGCAGCCGGAAATGGTATGCTTCAATTTCTTAAGAAGCAAAGGGCATTTCAACAGTGCCTAACATTTTAGGTTCATATAATTATGTACTAATACATCACATTCACAATTGCAGATACTAGGCAACTGCATTTGTTGCAGGATGAATTCCATGGCAACAGTTTACACACTGATCCTTTACAAGACACACAACTGGATTGGGAACAGAAAGCAGAAACTCTTTTACAACAGCGCTTTGGCTATAAAGAATTGAAGCGCTTTCAGAAAGAGGCTTTGAAGGCATGGGCATGTCATCAAGACTGCCTCGTTCTTGCAGCAACAGGCTCAGGTCATGTTTGCATTATTGTTGAATCTGTATTGTGGTAGCATACACAATCTTTAATATAGTTCTGATTTGCAGGATCTTTTTGTAACCAAATACGTCTTAATTTTTAAATTGTTTTGTCCATATTGATATGCAGGCAAATCCCTTTGCTTCCAGCTTCCTGCATTATTGACTGGGAAAGTTGTAGTGGTGGTATCTCCATTAATCAGCCTTATGCATGATCAATGCTTGAAGCTGGCAAAACATGGAGTTTCTGCTTGTTTCCTTGGTTCAGGGCAAGTTGACAAAAGCATTGAGGATAGAGCTATGGCAGGCATGTATGACATTATTTATGTCTGTCCAGAGACACTTCTACGGTAAGGTCATTTTCTCTAATCAGCCATCTTAAAACTTTTACTGACATTTTAGATGATCATATAATGTATGAAAGAGTAATACAGTATTGTATAATCTTTATCTACAGAGTAATTGGGTCATTACAGAAGCTTTCAGAAAGTCGTGGTATTACTCTTTTTGCTATTGACGAAGTTCATTGTGTGTCCAAATGGGGTCATGATTTTCGACCTGATTACAGGTACAACCTGTAACCACTGTTTAGTTGTTATGCTAGTTTGGACACTATAGTTTCCCATTATTGATGTAAAGGATATATGTTTGGAGCAGTCATATGCAATTAACACATTTTGAAAGACTTGATTGTTTTGTCTCAAATGCTTTACTAGGCGCTTGTCTGTACTGAGAGAAAAATTCCAGGCAAGCAACGGTGAGTCGGTAAAGCATCATATACCGATTATGGCACTTACTGCTACAGCTACACATCGTGTTCGAGAAGACATTATGAATTCTCTGGGCATGAACCCAGACACAAAAATTGTTCTGACATCGTTTTTCAGACCAAATTTGAGGTTCTCTGTAAGTAACAGACCTCTGTAATTTTTTTTAAAGCAATGGCTTAAGTTGCATGCTATTATTGAATCAAATTGAAATGTAGGCCCCTCATCCAGGAACATGGCACTTTATTGTTGGTTGGCTATGATAAAGTATTCATTGGAAATAGAGAAATTATATTTTGTGCAAGTGAAATCAAGATATGGCACACTATTTCCAACATAAATTCTGCACATGCTTAAGTAATATATGTCAAAAACATGTCATGGAGGTACAGCGATGGCTATGATTTTTCAAAAATTTAACTCTACTTAATAAATGCATATATGTTGAGGTGGAGTGCTTATAATATATCTGAATCTATGTGTGTATTTGCCCAATAAGTAAATATGAATATCATCTCCTGGCTGTAACTGACCGAGGATTGGCTAAATGTTTCTTAGGAAATTACAGATACCCAATAAAAGTATGTAACATGGAATTGAGTAAAAGTATGATAGTTTCTAGATTGGGCAAGCATAGAATGCCAATGGATGGAGGTGCAAATAATCAACTTTTATGTCAAAGAACTGTAGGAATTTACAGGGTAAGTTCCTCAGATAGAAGTTAGAACACCAAAGGACACCGCTCACAAACAGATCACAGATCAATACACTAGTATTTTTGACGTAGTTAAAACCTCAAAGAGGGAAACTGTCCACGGCTTGAGCCAACACGGCCACTTCAGGCAATTTATTAATAAAAGAATGAAATTTACATAAGCGTCTGTCATGAACAGTTAACCTACAAATGAACTTCCATGCTCTTTAAATAAAGATCATGGACCAATCGGGTGTTAAGCCACGGATCAAGTGTCGGTAATACCGAGGAGAGAATGAACCATCGGATCACTACATGTCGCGACCGTCGGATTGTAAGTTACAAATGTACATGTTAAAGAAACACTCTTTACCTAACTCTATACTAGACCAAGTTATACTTAACTATTCCTACGTGTCGAAATATCCTAACATCCCCCCTTAAGAACAACTTGGGATAGGATTGAAGGATTTATAAATATGACACAATAGGAGAAGGAAGGAGGCACTAGAGCCTTTCCCCCCTTAGTGACAACTTCCTGAACTCCAACCATAAATCGAAGTTTAGTAAACTTCGCCTCTGTGAGAGCCTTTGTAAAGATGTTTGCAACTTGATCATCGGTTGAACAATATTTCACTTTAAGAACATGGTCGTGAATGAGCTTTCTGATGAAGTGCATGTGCAGTTCAATGTGTTTGCTACGCTGATGTTGAACTGGATCTTTGCATAGTTGAATGACACTTTGATTATCACACCAAAGTGTAGTCGGATGCTGCTGCTGAAAGCCAAATGCTGACAAGATCTGACGAAGCCACAAGGCTACCTTACTAGCTTCTACAGCACCACGATACTGTGCTTCTGCTGAAGAAAGAGAAATGTCACCTTGTTTCTTGCAAGCCCATGTAATAGGTCCTGAACCAAGAGTGAACACATAACCTGCGGTAGACTTCCGATCATTAGGGTTACCAGCCCAATTGGAATCAGTGAAACCAACCAATAGAGGAGATGCTTCAGCACTGTAATGAATCCCAAACTGAACTGTACTTCGAACATAACGAAGTATTCTTTTAGCTGCTTTCCAATGACTTTCATGTGGGTTTTGCATAAACCGAGCAACAAGGCCAACAACAAAGGAAAGGTCAGGACGCGTATGGGTTAGATACAAAAGTTTCCCTACAAGTTGACGGTATAAGGTAGCATCAACTTCAGGGGAAGTACAAGTGACTGAAAGTTTGGCTCCAGACTGAAAGGGAGAAGGGCTGGCTTACAGTCTTCCATGTGAAAATGGCGTAGAAGATCACAAGCATACTTGGACTGGGAAAGGGAAATACCTTCCTTGGATTGCAAGACTTGAAGACCAAGAAAATAATGCAAGTGTCCTAAGTTGGTCATTTCAAACTTCTTTTTAAGGTTGGACTTCACATGGTTGATAAGGTTGGGATCACTACCAGTGAGGATAATATC
>APFE030747023.1:0-17734 GCA_000404065.3 Pinus taeda
CCATGAGCCCAATGGGAGAAGCCTAATTTTGTTGTTCCACCCAGCTTAAATTTCATATACTGTTTAAAGAGTTAGCCATCTTTTCTTGCCCTTAATGCATATCAAAAAATCTGTGAGAGAGCCCTCTCTGACTAAGGAGGCTAAACCTTAGTCTAAAGCATGGTTTGAAATAGTTTCATGAAATCTTGCTAGGTAGCAGCCCTTAGTACATGATTTTATGATAACATTTTGGTGTGTCTGCCGGGAGTCTGAAGATTACTCATTCCCGAAAATATGAGACTGAACTTCTGAAGGTAGCAGGAGCTCAGAGGAATTTTTGAGGCTGCAAATCTACCTTGGCGACTCCATTGTTGAAGAATTCGAAATTCATAGATTCATGGTGACTCCACTGGAGTTATGAAGGACCCAGATGCTACCATTCTTATTTCAAGGTATGCATGCATAGATTTTTCAGGAATTCATGGTTTCCCAAATCAT
Source organism: Pinus taeda (assembly GCA_000404065.3). Lineage (NCBI taxonomy): Eukaryota > Viridiplantae > Streptophyta > Pinopsida > Pinales > Pinaceae > Pinus > Pinus taeda. Next base: position 478 of record APFE030747023.1, read on the forward strand.
TTTCCCAAGGATGCATATTTTCTAAGGAATGGTCCAAAATTCAACGGAGAAGATTTAAGTTTAACTGTGAAGCATATATTAGATTTCTGTCATTTTGCTGAGCTTCTTAGAGTTAAACATGAGGATGTTTGCATTATGTTATTCTATGATTCATTTCAAGGGAAATGCAAACAATGGATTGAAAGTTTTCCTGCCAAATCCATTAAGTCATTTGAAGACTTTTGGTATATGTTTGTGGACGAATGGATGGATAGATCAGATGTGGTGGCAAGTTCTCCTTCAGTTCAAGGTTTCAAACAATGGAATAATGATCATAGTAATGGAGATACAAGTGAAAATTTTTCTTTGTCTTTGTCTTCGTATCTAAAATCATTTGAGTGCAAGTCAGAAGATAAGATGAAATTTTTGGATGAAGTTGCTAAGGACATTGAGAAAGACATTGAAGATTTAGATGGTCAAATTCAGGCATATAGTTTTCATAATCATGATCATTATTTTCAGAAGCTTTCGGTGACAGAACACAGGGAAAGAATGTTGGTTCCTTTCTCTTTCACGATTGAGGAACTGGACACTGTTATTGAAGATCGGTTTGCACAGCCAGAAAGTTACAAGAATCATCAAGCTGATCATGTATTCTGGGATCCTATAGCTGATTACATGGAAGAGTTTTACTCTCCAGTGCTTCAGTTTACTTATAAAGATCAGAGACAATTTCAGTGGCAGTGGTCATCACACCATCATATTGGCTCTGAATTCCGATGCAGTCAAAGAAATCAGATATCAGATAAAACAGAGGATTGGCTACATTGGAAATTTCATATTGATTGAGCAGAAAGAAGTTGAAATTGTTAGGGTAGGTAGGTAGGTAAATACAAATAAGCTCAAGGTCAATTGAGCATTTTTTTTTTCAGTAGATGTAGCTTTCTTTCTCCTACAGTCATGCTTGTCAAGCAAATTTCTGTTTGTCACAAATGGATAAGGCACTGGATCTCCATGTTCTTAGTGTACCACAAGGGCACACTATCCCAAGTGGAGCCACTGTTATCACTGACAAAATTTCAATGCCAAATGTCTTACATTTGTCTGATGGTAAAGGTCGGTGCTAGTCTAAGTTTGAATTTTTGTTTGCCTTAGAGTCTTGAGTCAACTATGTATTCTCACCCATCACTGATCATTCTCAGTCATCCCCGTCTCATAGCCATGTGTGAAACTGTGCATGAGTTACCATGTGTCACAAAGCTTTTTAGGTTATTTTGTAGCTCATGTGATAATTTTTAAAGTATTTCCGCAGCGCATAAAGCCTTTTGTAATTTCACAGCGCAACATGCTTTAGGCTGCGCTACAAAATTGGGGATTTGTTTGAATCCACAGCAACTGTCATGCAAAATAGCTATGCGGTGGATGTATTTTACAGGTGGCATACTCTCAAGCTCCTGCGTGTATGCTTGTTATCGATTCTGAATCTCGAAGCAAAGTTCATGTAGCTGTGAGTACATGCTCACACGTTGGTGGCCAAAGCACGATATGCAGATGTTGAACTAAATGTATACAATTACGCTAAATGAGAAGTTTCATTACTTCAAATGGAAATTCAGACTCTACAAAAGGTTGTATGCTACAGAGAAGAAGATCCTTTATAAATTGAAGGAAAACGAAGAGACTCCAGAAGCGCTGACGAAAGCAGAAAAGTTAAAGAAGGGGCTATTTGATCTTCTACACGAGATTTTTCTAATCAGGTTTCAAGCTTTAGTACGTCAGAAAGAAAGGGAACAGATACTTTCAAAGAGTTTACAAATAGGCCTCATAGCTGTAATGATCGTGACTATGCTCGCTGGAAAAATTGTATGAAGCGTGACTTCACTATAAATGGGTTGATGTATGACCCATATGAAAATGTTGTATATGACTATGCTGGTGGCATGGAAGATTTAAAAATGGCTAAGGTACGGACAGTAATTCCTGCTCATGTCTCATTTGCAGATGACCGTGCACGAATATTACGTGCAATCAAGATTGCAGCTCGTCTTAACTTTCAATTTTCTAGAGATACAGCTCGTGCAATACAAGATTGTTCTCTTTCAATTCTACGGATCGAAAAGCAAAGGCTGATGATGGAAATGAACTATATGCTGGCATTTGGAGCAGCAGAGGCATCTCTGCGTTTGCTTTGGAGATTTGGACTCCTTGAAACTCTTCTTCCAATACAAGCAGCATATCTTGTTTCTCAAGGTTTTAGAAGACGTGACAACCGTTCAAATATGCTTTTGGTTTTGTTTGCAAAATTGGATAGTCTACTTGCTCCAAATCGACCGTGCAATGGTAGTTTATGGGTTGCTCTACTAGCACTTCATTTGGCATTAGTGGATGAACCTCGGGATGCCCTTGTTGTTACATCCTTTGTCCTTTCAGTTCGTAATGGTGGAAATTTAGAGAAAGCAGTGAATAAAGCGAGAAGAATTAGCAAAAGGGCTAATAAATTTCATCCTGGAGTGCTTGACGCTGTGGAAAAAAAGTGTGATGAGTCAGTAATGGAGAAGGTATTAGATTTAGCATTGGCAGTAAGATCATCTTTAAATGCAATGGCTAATGAATATGTTGTCTCTCAAGCTATGTCAGAATATCAGAATATCCTGAGGCACCATTTTCTGATCTGGTCTTCATATCAATACCAACATATTCAAAGGTATGGAACATCTTAAATTGTGTTGAAGGCCACCAGGGTGATGTCAAATGCAAAAAAGGTGTGAATATAAATTACAAATTTCTGGTAGATGGTGAGCTGGAGGAGATTAGATATGTGTTTAAAACTTGTATTTCATTTCCGAGTTGCTTTACTAGAAGTACAGTGGAAACTTTCTTGTTAATCTGTTGGGCAAATTGAAGGAGTCTAAATATTCGTTAAGTGATCAATTTGTTCCTGTGGGTGGTCTTGTTTATTACATCACTCCACCTTCCAGCTTGGCGGATATGGCAGCAAATCCTTTTCATGCTCTGTTCTATTTAACTTTTATGCTGACAGCCTGCGCTCTATGCTCAAAGACATGGATTGAGATATCTGGCTCCTCTGCAAGAGATGTGGCAAAGAAAGGATTCTGGAGGAAGGTAAGTTGGGACAGTTTCAATTAACAATAAGGCGAATGGGTCATCTTGCTAAGATGCTTTTGGAATCAAACCAGCTTCAAGAAGCAGAGAATTTGCAACTGAATCTTGTAGAGAAATTGCGAGATCTACGTCCCAGGCACTGCATCCATCCTCAAGTTGAAATTAAAAGGGATGAAGGATAAAATGAGATTTGGATTTTCTCAGATTCTGGTCGGGACAAAAGGCAAACTGTTTTAAATAAAACAGCAGTTTCGTAGCGCGCTACGAAACTGCTGTAGGTGATGATTTTAAACACAGAGCAACTATTTGATATTATGAGCGGGAATTTTAAAGAGAGACACCTGTCCATCAATCCAGCCTACAGTACATCAGAAACATGGCAGCGGTACATACCTTGGGTTATTAAAGGTTTCAAACATGCTATTATATATTCGAGCAGATTGAGGAAAACAGGGACCGACAAACAAGGGCCGGAAAAACAGGGGTTTGTTCTTATAATCAATGAACCATCAGCACATTCAGCATCCAAGGCTAATCTGGTTTCTTGCATCCTTATCTCAGCTATCACGGCCAGAACTAAAGGAAACAGCTGCCGAAGATCTAGAAAGGAATCATGATACGAGGAGAATAAAATTAGAGTTCAAGTTTGATTAGGACTCTTTTGTAATTACAATTCAATGCTTAGTAGATTTAATAAGTCTGTTAAGATAGATAAGGGTAGTTAATACCAGTCATCGAGCTCCCCTCATGCTGGAGGAGGAAGCTCAAAGTAGTTAAGAATGTTTTCCTATATATAGAGGAAACTCTGATGTAATGGGGGTTGGAGATTTATGATAAAAACAGAGTTTTCATGTTGGCTTATGTAAAAAGACTTTGACAGTAATAGAAGCAGTACTTTTTCTTCCCAAGATTCATCTTGTGTTTCAAATGCTCAGAGTATATGTGGTTTAATTTTTATTCTTCTTGTTTTACAGTTCACTAAATATGCAATCACTCTGAATTCACCTAGTGCTCAGACTTCCTGTGTATGTTTTTTGAATTGAGGTTCTTCTTGAGAAATGTTCTGAGTATTGAGATATTATATGCCTTGGCTTCCATGATTGAGTAGCTAATAATTTAATGTAGAAGTGTATGACTCCATGAGCCCAATGGAAGAAGTCTAATTTTGTTGTTCCAACCAGCTTAAACTTCATCTACTGTTTAAAGAGTTAGCCATCTTTTCTTGCCCTAGATGCATATCAAAAATCTGTGAGAGAGCCCTCTCTGACTAAGGAGGCTAAACCTTAGTCTAAAGCATGGTTTGAAATAGTTTCATGAAATCTTGCTAGGTAGCAGCCCTTAGTACATGATTTTATGATAACACCCCCTATGACCATCTAATTGAATATTCCACCCTACCAACTAGGAATAATTTATCTAGCTTCCTAGCCTACAAAACCTCCATAATTTCCTTAGCACTTCGAGCCCAAGTCTAGACGACAATTGTAATGCATCTAAGTTCTCAATCCAACACCTTCCCAATGTCTCCCTCCAAATCCACTTCACTATCTAAAAATTAATTTAGCCTTCTCTTAGCCCTCCTTTCCCCCTTCCCATAACAAACTGATCCCTCTCCAAAACGATCCTCCAATAGAAACCAAAACGCCCCCCTTTCATTCTCTTCCCCCACACTTGTCTCCTTCCATCAATTGATTCCCCCTTACACCATCCTTGAGCTCCCCCACCCCACCCTCCCCACCAACTTATCCTTTCCACTTACCACATTATCCATAATTAATGCCTTAGGTGGTTGATTCACCGAACCATCCCTTAATAAATAAAATAATAATATCTTTTAAATGTCAATCAAAGCTATGGATTCATAAGAATCTTATTAATTTAAATATTAAATAAACCATGATAAATATAATTAATTAATTAATTATAAATCAAGATTTAGGGTTAATTGGTTAATTAATCACTAATCAATCTCAACCATTAATCAAGCTTAAGGTTGATTATAAGCTTGATCATTAATCAAGCTTAAGGTTAATCATAACTTAAGGTTAATCATAGCTTAATAATTAATCAAGCTAAACCATTAATTAATAATCTAACATAATAGACCTTAAAATACTAGCATATTTGTGCAAGGTGTGGGTATGTAGCTAGCATATGAATACCTCATATTTATATTAATATTACTAACAAGATTTATTACATCAATAAATCTCACAGTGGGTAGGTTAACAACCTAATATAGCACAATAAGGTAAGGAAGTGGGAATTACAATCGAGATGATCACCATGTTATTCATTTGCAACTAAGAAGTGTACCACCTAACATTAGACATTACAGTTACCAATATGCACAAAAAGGAGAGATTAAATGTATATTTGAAGAAATGTTAGAGTTCAAAATCATTCAACCTAGCCAAATTGCTTTATCTTCACTAGTGGTGATGGTATAAGAAAAGGAAGGTTAATGGTGTACGTGTCTAGAATATAGACAAAAAATGGCCGTTAAAGATAAGTTTCATATTCGTGCCATTAATGAATTACTAGATTGTATGCAAGAAGAAATTTCCTCTACCAAGTTAGATATTTATTTTAGATATCATCAAATTATAATGAGGCAAGAAGGCATCCCCAAAACAACTTTTAGAACACATGAAGGTAACTATGAGCTTTTGGTAATGTTATTTGTCCTTACTAATGTAATTTCAACATTTCAAAGCTTGATTAGTTATATTTTCAAACCCTTTTTCAAAACAATTATGTTAATATTTTGTGATGATATATGATTCCGCAACAAATATTGGGAAGAGCATGTGGAACATGTTGAGATGGTATTAAAATTATTGGAAGAGCAACAACTATATGGAAATTACTCCAAGTGTGACTTTGGGGTTCAATAAATAGAATATTTGGGTCATATTTTATCTCATGAATGTGGCAAAGTGAACCTAAAAAATTTAAAGCTATGGTGGAATGGTAAATTTGCAAGACCTTGAAGAATCTTAAAATATTCTTTTACTACAATTTTTCCAATATCTATGGTCAAATAGCAAGACCTCTAACAATGTTATTAGAAGAGGGGAGATTTTCTTCGACTCAAGAAGAAACCAAATATTTTGAAAGGCTTAAGGTGACTTTGTGTGCAACTCTTGTCCTAATGACTCCTAGCTTCATAAAAACATTTATTATGGATTATTATCCCTGAAGGCATGGCATTGGTGCAACTTTAATGCAAGGAACGTCATTTGTTGTTAATGAAAGAAACTAGCTTCAAGGAAATAACTTACTCAAACTCATTTATGAAAAGGAAGTGTTGGTCATATTACATGAAATTACGAATTGGCTCATTTACCAATTAGGAAAACATTTAAAGATAAAAATACATCATGATGTTTTGAAGTACTTCTTGAAATAACAATTATCTTCAAAAGAGAAATAAAAATGAGGTTACAAAGATGTTAAATTATTGCTTTGAAATTATATACAATAAAGGAAAACAAAATATGGTGGCATTACCACTTTCAAGAAAATAACAAGACATAGAGGGTTTACCATGTGTTATTTCCATTTGAAAATCTAATTGAGTGGATGATGCAAAGATAGAAAGGAAGAAAGATCAAAATGTATGCAAAATTATTCAACAACTACAAGAGGACCCAAGCTCCTTAGATAAATTTGTATGGAACAATGGTTCACTATGACATCATGATCAATTAGATTTATGTAAGAAGTCTCAATTCAAATAGAAGATCCTTTTGGAATTGCACACTTCTCCTATAGGAATATATTCATGGTTATACAAAACTTACCACTCATCCATCAGTGAGGAATTTACTAGGAAGGTCTTACAATTGATGTTCAAAAGTTTGTCACTAAATGTGTTGTTTGATAACAAAATAATGGAGATAGATCAAGGCCATAATTCCCCTACAACGATTAACCATACCAAGTCAAAATTGGGATGAAGTTTCAATGGATTTTATTATAGTTCTACCTAGCTTTGAAGGAAATAATTCCACCATGATAGTAGTGGATTGACTCACAAAGTATACCCATTTTTTATTTCTTTGTCAGACCTCTAAAGCAAGTATAATAGCCACAACCTTTATGGAAATAGTTTAGAAGGTACATGGAACCTAAGATTATTGTAAGTAATAGAGATCTAATTTTCACTTGCAATTTTTTGACTGAATTATTTTCCTTTTTGGGTACTCAATTGGCTCATAACTCCCCTTACCATGTTCAATATGATGGACCAATTGAGAATGTGAATAAATCCTTAGAAGGGATTTTTTGCATCTAATAAATAAATATAATTGGTCAAGCGGTTGCATTTGGTATAATGGTGGTACAATATGTCCTTCCATAGTTATAAAAAAAAATCACCATTTATGTCATTTTATGGATATCATCTGCTACCTATCACATCACACTTGACAGGAAAAATGGAGTTTCAAGAAATGGAGAACCATGTAAAGCATCAAGAAAGGTTCTTAGACAATTGAAGGATGACTTGGTTACAACATAAAATATGATGAAGCAACAAGCATATCAACATTATAGTGAAATAGAATTTGAAGTGTGGTATTGGGTATTTATGAGGATACAACCATACAAATAGATGTCACTCAAGAAATAAAAGAATCACTATAAACTAGCACTCAAGTACTATGGCCCCTATAAGGTGTTGCAAAGGAATGGAAGTATGACATACAATTTGGAGTTGCCTACATTTTCACATGCACATCCAGTCTTCCATGTTTCTTGCTTAAAGAAGGTAATAGGTGATAAATCTCAATTCAAATTATTTTACTAGAGATTAATGAAGAGGGGAAAAACATAATAAAACTAGAAAAAATCCTTGAAACAAGTTTCAAGTAGTTGTGAATTTGAGAAATTATTGAGCTCCTCATCAAGTGGAAGAAACTACTAATAGAAGAGGTGACATGGGAAGTTAAGTTCTTCATGAAAAATGTCAACAATGGTCCAAGGAAGCTTTAGTTGCCACCCATCTATTCCACTTGGACCCCCATCACAGTTTCCTATTATCTTCCTATTTTTCAGCATAGTTTCCAATTTTGAAAGTTTTCTAATTTTAGCAGTTTCTGGGACTTCAACTTCTAGAGCCATTTTGAGGCCCTAAATAATGCTTTTGGGGGGAATGGGAAAAAGTGAGCCAAAAACTGATTTTTGCGGTGAAAATTTGTTGTGCTTGGATATACCTTTCTAATGGGCTATCATGCGTACCAAACGGAGCCCATATGCCAAAGTTACGACCCCGAGAAGTTGGCATCCCAACTAACCCCATTGGGGCCCATAAGATTTTAGTGATTCATCTCCTAGGGTTAGGTTTTTCGATGTTTAAAGTGTTGAATTTTGTAACTATGGTCGGAATTCATAATGTATATTTGACCATTTTATGTATTTATATTGATCATTGTAAAGCATATTTTAAATGCTAGAGTAAAGAAATTTTATATTTTGAGTCGCATCCCATTTGAAGTTTTGAAAGAAGAAAATTTGAATTTTTGAAATTGAAATTTTTGGCTCCAAGTCAATTTGGCCTAGGCAAAGGAACACACCCATTCGAACCAAGATATCATTATATAAAGGTAGCTCAACCTCATTCTCTCACCACAAATTCACACTCTCTCAAGAAGACATTTTCTAGGTATGCTAGCAAAGATAAAGAAGGAAAAGGAGGATGAAAAGAAGGAATAATTTGATCTCGTTCTCTCTCTTTCAAACTCATACAAGTGAATAGGCTCTCTTTATCTATAGTTCACATATTTCTGGGAAATTTTTGTTGCAAGGGCCAAAATTTGTAGTCAATTACTAGGGGCCGAAATTATAGGATTCAGGCAGTCACAGGAGGGTTGAAATTTTGGGTCAAATTAGGCAGAGAGAAGTGTTGGATCGGGTTGGGAGACTTGACTTGGAGGGGTTGACTAGGTTTGACCATAGGTCTAGGTGTGTCTCTTGTTGAACAAAAGAATTTCGATATTGAAAAGGTTGTTGGATTTTTCATAGGGTAAATCTTGTCTTCTCTTTCTGCAATGTGATCTCTATAGTTCTACTTTTCTTGTATGGTTGAATTTATGATGTATAATTGTTGAATGATATACCAGAATAATTTAAAATAAGATCAACATCAAAATTAATTATCCATTTTCCATAAATATTGTGCTTGTACCTATTGCACTTAGAAAATCAACATGGTTTCAGAGCTTTGGTGAAGGAAGGAACATTGAGATCACCTCTGAAGAAACCCTACATAGAGATCACTATTGTTGAAGTCCTTCTTGTTGATTTGCATCCATCGATTATTCTATGAAATATGAGAACAAGTTGGAAGGAGCCTCAAACTTCAAATCTTGGAAACTTAGAATTGATCTTATTATTTCAAAGAACAAGGGTTTGGATATTGTGATAGTGAAGGTTGTAGAACTAGTAGATACTATAGGAAAAGAGAATTTTAAGGATGATGACATCACTTCAATGAGTCTTATTATGGAATCCATAAGAGATCATCTAATCCCCTATATTACAAAGCTTGATACTTCTGAGAAGATGTATGATTCCCTAACTAATCTATTTACTCTCAAGAATTTTGGTCAAGCAAGAAGCTAGAAGAATGAGCTTCGTGATGTAAGGATGATGAATGATGACATTATGGCTTCATATTTGTAAGCATCTCACAAATAAAATACTAAATTCAAGAAATTGGAGAAACTATTTATGAGAATGAACTTGTGACTCTAGCAGTCAATGGTCTACCTAGATCATGGGATGCATTCGCAAAAAGTATAAGTAGTTGGAAGGAATCTCCCTCATTCGAACAACTAGAACAATTATGGACCTCTTGTGTTGAAGAAGAATCAAGGCTTAGGTCAAGAGAATCTTCTCAAGCATTTGCAACTTGTTTCAAGAAAAATGGAAAGAAGAAGTTTGGCTTTAAAAACAAGAATTCGGGAAGAAGATCACCTCCTCCAAAAATGAAGAAGCATACATTGAAAATTAACTGTTATGGTTGTAAGAAATTTGGACATTATAAAAAGAGATTGTCCTAAGATGGTAATAACAAAAAGAGAAAAGGGAAAATAACATTCTTTTGCAACCAACATTGAAGATGAACATCTAAAGAAGCTTAAAGGTGACAAAGATTACTTTTATTTTCCTACTCTAATAGGTTCTATTGTAGATGATGATGATATATGGTTGGTAGATAGTGGTGCATCAAGACATATGACTGAAGGTTGTGGAAATATTGCTAGCATGATGGGAAATAGGTTATCCCAAAGGGTAGAGCTTGGAGTCAATCACAATTATGCAGTCAAAGGATTTGGAAAGACATCCATTGAGATAGAATATGGTAACAATGTTCATCTCAACAATGTCCTATATGTACCAGGTTTTTGTTGTAGCCACTACAACAACACCCAAAAATCTGTCTGTCACAAAATTTTTGGGTCCCCCTATATTTGTCTAAGGCCTCAAGGGTTTGTTCATATTTCACATGGTTCAACTCTCTCGATGGCTCTCATGCCATCTAACCTTGTCGATAATCATGTTTCACAATGTGAATTTCACATGCTCACTTCTCTTCATCATGTCCATATACTTGTATACACATTAGGGTTCGGGATACCATTGTCTTGTTCATTCATTCTAAAACCTAGAATATCTCAACTAAAAACAAGAAGCTAAATCATGTTTTCTCAAGTCTCATCTCTCGCTTCACATACTTAGCTCACACCCCATCAACCCTTAATGGTATTTCAGTTGCATTGGTCATACCATCATCTCTTTAAATACTCGTGCCTAAGCACTCAATTTTCCAAAAAAGAGAAGTGATGTTTTATGCATGTAAGGCTAAATCCTCAAAATGCTACTAAGTGCATGGTCTATCGCATTTTCAAAAAGGCAAAGCATTAGGCACATCCCCATGTTCCTTGAAACTTGTGCGTGCTTTGTGAATATTTGCTTTGCACCCTAGGCTTTGGTTTTGAATTATAAAACATTATTATATAGCATCGCTTAACTAAAATATGACTACATTGTGCTATGGAGGACAAAGCAAAGGGAGCACATATGATAAGTCGAGACCAAGTATCGAAGCCATTAACAATGACCAACACACTTAAATTTTCTATTAATCATCTAATTGGGCCAGCACATATAAAAGAAACCATGATCGACACCATCAACGCATATGGCATAACATGTGGGTGAGTATTAAGACATGTCCTAAATTACACCATGAAGGTCACGACGTTGAAATGATAAAAAGGCCACATGAATAATGCAATGGCCCATTTCAAGAAGTGCTTCCCTAATTCAAATAATGTGTTCTCTTGACATGTGTATATAAATAAGGTTGCATTAGGATGGGGTTGGGATCATATTTCCCTAATTCAAATAATATGTTCTCTTGACATGTGTATATAAATAAGGTTGCATTACGATGGTGTTGGGATCATATTTCAAGAAGCAGGTGATAGAGCGGCGCTAAATGGGGAAGCATCATGCCTTCAACATTATGAAGGATAGTGCCAGGTCATGTTACACGTGTGTGAAAGATATTGAAGCAAAATATACAATGTTGGAGTCTCGTTCAATAAACACATTGGAAGAAAGTGCATTAGAGATTTTATGGCGTATACATGCAACGCAAATGGGGGTATTATAGAATCACCATAATGCAGGCAGTCCGTTAAATATAGGAAAGCATGCAGTGGAATATCACTACAAAATTAGCGTTACTAGTGTTTGAAAGAATTTAAATAATACTCTGTTAATCATCAAAATAATGTTGAGAATTGCGTTGGACACACATCGAAAGCGTCGAAGGAACTAAGCATCAGTTATAAAAGTGCTACAATCAAAACCATGCATTTGCAACATTTTATCATTCAAGGATCAGGTTGAAAGACTACTCAAAAGAACATACAAAACCAATTGGACAAAATTGTGTTGTGCAGTGCTAATAACACCATGTGTTGGTTTGTGGCAAATAGCACCATGCATTGGTTTGTGGCAGCACTAGAGGCCATGCATGATTGATGACATATGTTGAGAAGGATGTTGGGCATGTGTATAAAATATAATCCTATCAGCGCTACATGACAATAACCAAGAACACTATGAGCCAAATGGCCAACTGATACAACTGTCATGGAGCCGCAAAGAGAACATGGCACCTGAGCGATATATAGGATTCATTGACAGTGGCTTAGAAACTCTTTGATCGAGCTATATGGAATGTGATAAGTAAGAAATTTTTAGAATACACATAGGCCTGTACATACACATCATGCAAGCGATGCCACACAATCAATGCACTGTTAGAAAATTTACAGCAACGATTCTTTATGCTGAATTAAAGAATCTAAAATTTAACTTTATTAAATGATTCCAGGAATACCTCTAGCCATTGAAGACGCTCTTGCTGCACAGTCCACTTGCTTCTTCACTTCAACAGCACTCCAGCTTCTTCTATCCAAACAATTGAAAAAACACAGAAAATCTGAAGGCACTTCCAAGCTATGCTCTCTCAGCTAGATGGTGTAAACAACTGAAGGGGATTGAGATGCTAGCTTGGGGACCAATCAGATGATTTTATAGCCAAGCTTCCATCAAGCTTCTAATGGCTATGTGTCAGGTGTTCCACAGATCAAGGTAGAAAACTCCAGATGGAGTTATGGACCACTTCAGAAGCTCCAACCATAAAATTAATTAACTGCAGTTGATTTCCTTAATTTAAGGAAACTACTGCAGTTGGTTTCCAAAAATTAAGGAAAGACTGCATAACTGTAGGTAAAAATTAATGGAGCTTAACATTCTCCCACTTGGTCCATACTTCCAAACTTAATGTCTCAACAAACCATTGATAATCTGTATTAAGTAATAGATACATGAATCATGGCGATAAGTCCTCTAATAACGAGTATTATCTTCCATGTATTACTATGTATTTATTCTTATTATACTTTATGTGGCAACAATTTCTTAATGAATAAACTTTATGTTTATTCTTGGTCCTTCTTAAATGAATTTTCTCTAATCAACTTAAGGTGCACATAAATATGAGAAAAAACATTACAATAATTAAGAATTTCATTGTCCATACAATGAGAAACTACATAATGGAACCAAGTCCCATTTTCATTACATGATCCTTGAATTTAAATTGTGGCATGCCCTTAGTCAAAGGATCAGCGATCATCAATTCAGTGCTGACGTGCTCAATGACCACTTTCTTTTCTTTAACACGTTCCCTTATAGCTAAATACTTAATGTTGATGTGTTTATTTCGACTCCCACTTTTTAGCCATAAAAATAGCAGCTGAATTATCACAATATATTCTTAATGGCTTAGAGATAGAATCCATAATTCTAAGCCTAGAAATGAAATTCTTAAGCCATACACCATGTACAGTAGCCTCAAAATAGGAAACGAACTTGTCTTCCATAGTGGAAGGGTGAGATTCTGAATGATCCTTCTCAAAAACTATGTTTCTGGTTTGATCGCTCCCACTGATCAAGTCATTTTCAAGAAACTTAAAATTGAGGCTTAATAAAATGTCATGTTTTACCAATGTAAATCATGCTCAAATTGAATCTAATGACATAAAAATTGCCTGTGGGCTAAATTTTTAATTCAAGCAGATTCAATTATTCACTCGGAAACATCCGATAAAATTGAGGCTTAATGTTTTTACCAATGTAAATCATGCTCAGAATTGAATCTAATGACATAAAATTGCCTGTGGGCAAATTTTTTAATTCAAGCAGATTCAATTATTCATTGTTTTGAACTTTATGATAAAACTATTCATTCATAACTCCTGTGGGTAGGTTATGAAATTTTATCCGAATTAATTACACAAATATAATAAAAATTCCCGTGGGATAAAATTTATTATATTTAGTCTAATTAATTACAATTTAATGTCTAAATAATCTTTATGTGATCTAACCAATCAAAATGTATAATTTTATTTAATTAAAGATGTTGTGGCTATTCTCTAATTAAATAAAATTATATAGATCACTAGACATTATTCTTTACATAAATGGTATACACAAAATTTAACCAGTAAAATAATGTCTCCATATAACGTAAATGACTACCATAAATGTCAGCATTACGGTAAACAATAGTAATAATTCTTCAAAATTAAAGCTAAAGCAGTCAACATTACCGTAAATGACCGCAAATCGTTTGTTCAATTTATAAACAAAACCCGGAGATCGACTGAAGCAGTATTGATCTACTTTGCACTTGCATAGCAAATGCAGTTCGAAGGCTAGCTGGCTTGACTTCAGGCTCCGTCCTTAAGTTTATAAATGAAACAAATATATATATAAAAAATAATTAGACCAAGTAAGAGCCGAATGTTTGACAACTCAGGAAAGCGATCCTTCAACTAAGATGCTGTGAAACAGCCCACAAGGGGCAACCATATAAAATTTATATAAGGATCTAAACCTTGAACAGAAATAGCAACATTGCCACTTTACCATTGACATGCCGCCATTCAATTTACCCTCATTATGAGAGAACAAACCAATTATGAAGCAACAACTTAAAACCGTAAGCACGTTTAAGTTAGAGCCCACTAACCCCTTCTCCCTAGATGCTTCATTAGAATTTATTCTTCATACTTCATAAGCAAAACGTCTCAAAGCATCCGAGAATCCGCAAATTGTTCAAGTGCAAATTTTATCAAACACATACCAAGATGGAAATATTTCCTACAAAATACAGCTAATTACCTGAGACAGCAGAAGTTTGGATGGTCCTCAATGTCTAAAAATAGCACATGCACAAGATGCTGTCAAAAGCAACATAGCAAGGGTTCTCTGAAGAGACAGCACCCTCGTTGCTCAATATTTTAAACAATCGTTTAAACATTAACACATGTCACTATGTGTGACAAGTTTCTTTATTAGGTGATCGGGTGACCCTCCCATTCAATGAAGTATGCCATCATAATTTGGTTCTATCTTTATTTTAGCCTGTGCACTCCTTGTTATAAAGGATAAAATATTAATGGGTTCAGTAGAAAGGATAACCCCTATACCCATTTATGAGAATGAAAGGCCATCTTTGGCATGAGTACTAATTTATCATATGGACACATGGACAGCAAAAAACGAAGATTTCTTTGTAACTTTGAGGGTATTCTGTAGAATAGACGAAGCATCACTGTACAGGTTGTCTTAAATGTTCTCATAGCAGCAATAATTTTCACCGAGGATCAAATGGGCCTTGGATCCTCGTAAAACCTTTTGCTTGAAATTAAATAAACACCAAGAGACAAACGATTATATAGCAAAATTTGCAACAGCGATTGAGACTGGTTTCGCATGGGAAACAATATATGGAGATTGATGTCATTAGAAGACATTTGCCAAACTGATTGATTTTGACATCTACCTTAACCTCTTATGTAGAGATCTGTAGCTATATGCCCACAATTTATGACTTGATTTGCAGGCAGGCAATCCGGAACATCAAATTCCAGGCTCAAGATTCTTAAACAAATACTCACATACGTAGGATTGCCCTCAGCTACCCGGGAAAGAAAGAAGCAAAAAACAACAAGACAATCAAGAAAGTGCTCCCCTGACATGGCAGTTTAGCTGTACCAAAGCAGTGATGGTGATCACTGAGAAAATGTTTTCATTGAGAAAGTGAGCTGCTTGTGGTGTCTGGTGTATTTGGCAAACTGATTGATTTTGGAATTGAAGGAATCGATGTAATAAAAAAAAAATTGAACCTACATAGTTATTATAATTTAATCTAGTCCAGTTGATTCCTCGGGTGTGGAAACTATTAATTTAGAATAAAACCATGACATACAAAATCATGGTCAGGTTGATAATTATACAAACCGTTTATGCTTTAAATCCCAAAAAAAAAAATTGTTGTTGGACGCTTTGCACATCAAAACGATTTACAATTGAAAAGATCCATTTGAGCTTTACCTTTAAATAAATAAAGAATCGACTCCATGTCATAGATCTCATGCCCTTTCCCGGGGCTTCGGGGCATGAGATTATCATATCATTGGATTCTAAAAGCCTGAAAGCAACGAAAAGCAACAGCATACCTTAATACTGCACCTTCTGAGAGCATATCACCCCAAAATAGTACTGCAAAAGCTTCGGCATACATACAGTCCTTACCGTTGCAAGAAATGTCTTTACTCTTGCAATAGAAACCATGAATGGGGAATTGCTCTCCGAATACTTAACTGTGGTATCTCATGGAGTGGTCATATACGCAGCAATGAATGCCAACTTTCCACAAGGGTAGTATGCACCGTGGCAGGTTCGAACCTACCCACATACTTCCGCGGATTGCGTCCAACTACAAACCATCCATATTCACTCTCTCAACATGCCAAAGAAGGCCATAGGGCAAAATAGAGTCCTACAGTTTTGCCAATAGCAAAGCAGACAAGAGGGTGAAAACCCTATATTCGAGTCTTTGCATCTTTCCCCTATCCAGAACTAACATATATAATGATCCTGGGTGTCAAGTGAATATGGATGCTAAAGAGCAAGAATCAATGCTATCACGAGGCAGCAGAAAAAAAAGAGCCAGTTGTGAACAGTAAAAGGATAGATGACTATTGTATCTATATTCTTCATTTACTATTTTGAAATAAAATTGCAACTATTTAAATGAAATCATGGTTGGAATTTGACTATTAAATTTGGGACATTTGGAGCTTCAATGAGAAATTAAACCCTTTCAAGAATATATATTCCGAAACCGAATAGCATATTCCCCGGTCAACTCAATGCCAATTGCCTATTACTAGCCAATAACCAAAGGAAATGCAAATTGGGGCCATAGAAAACAATATTTGTTTCGAGGAAGATGTATTTGGCGTCCGAAGCTACAAAGAGATGGTTGTTTTCAATCATAGTCAGCTTGTCACTGCTACCAGCTCCACGGGATTTCTTCATACAGAGGTCGACCAAATCAAAATGTCAACTCAGCATATGTATTGAGGCCCCGTATTCCATTTCCTTCAGGTTTTGGGTTCTACTTCAAGTCCTGGGAGCCAGGGCAATCCATCAACTCTTCGCGTGTGCTCCCCTTGTGAGTGTTACAGTGCCGTGAATCTAGGTACTAGCACAA
>APFE030747027.1:442-13568 GCA_000404065.3 Pinus taeda
GTTCATTTATGTAATGTAAAGGAGGTTGCCCCCTCAAAGAGGCTGAATTCTAAGGCGTTGATCTATCTTTTCTATCTTTTTCTTGAGCTGGTTACATAACACCAGCTCACAAAAAGATAGAAAATATAGACCAACACCTTAGAAATAAGCCTATTTGAGGGGCAACCTCCTTTACATTACATAAATGAACAATTCTTGGATCACACAAAAGACAATGCCTCCTTTCTATATATAGGAGTCTAAGGGGTCATAATATAATCAGAGTCAACATAACAATAATAATGTAAGGGAACAACAATAACAATAGTGGGCTTCTATGGGGCACAATAATAACAAGATGGGGACTACATAGGTACAACAATATAATAAGGGGGTTGCACTAATAACAATAAGGGGTTACACTAGTAGTATACGGACCTAACATGCCCCTTTCCTTCAAAGAGTGTTGTCCTCAATGCTTGAGTAGTTCTAGATGCTTTTGTATAAAATTATCATCCATCCATGTGGAATCTTCAACAGGCAAGTTCTTCCACTTGATGAGATACTCTGAAATTGATTGATTTCGTAGTTGTTGATTTCTTGGTTCTGTGACTGCTTCAGGTTCCAATATAATTTTTCCTTCCTTGTCAATTTCTAGCAATATTGTTTGAACTCGGATCTTCTGCAACTTTTGAATGAGTTCCCACCCTTCTTCATCATTCTTACATTCATCCCTTGCTTTGTTTATCGAATTTGGTTGGATAACTATACCAACCTCTATCATTTATGCAACCATACGTTCAATTTCTCTCCTTTGGGCATATGGATATCTGTAAGGCCTGATTTTTGGAGGAACACTTCCTGGAATCAAATGAATAGCATGATCATGATCACGAATAGGTGGGAGGCCTTTGGGAGGTCTCAAATACCTTGGAATGATTGTCCAAGACTTTTTGGAGATATGGAGAAATAGACGATTTCGATGTGGGAACCTTTAGCGAACATAATTGTGCAATTACACCTCTTTGTTCTTTCTTTAGAATCTTTGTCATTCCGTTAGAGCTAATTATCTTTCCTGGTTTCCCTGTGATACCCCTTAATTCAACTTCCTTTATTTCTGAAAATTCTTGAAAATTAAAAGTTATTGTACCCAAGGATTGTAGAAATTGGACTCCTAGTACAACATCAACACCACCCATTGGAATGGAAAGCATTGGGCTATTCAATAAATAGTCTCCCATGGATAGCTTGATATTATGGCACTTTCTAGAGAAATTTATGGTTCCTCCACTTGCAACCGTCACTTGACACTCTGGTGCTGGATGTAGGAAGAAATTCAATTCCTTGGCTATCTTATAATGAATAAAATTATGGGTACTACCCGATTCAATCAACACTATTACTTTTTTCTTCTTGATATGCCCTTTTATCTTTATAGTTTGAGGAGTGGTAATTCTAGCCAACACATTGCAAGATATGGTTCAATTCATTTCTTCTTTCTCTGAGGTTGGTTCCTGGTGAGTATCCTTTTCTTTTGACGTTTCTTGATCCTTTTCTTCCTAATATTTCACTGCTTGAACCTTCTTCTTCTTGATATGTCCTTCTATCTTAAGAGTTTGAGGAGTGGTAATTCCTTCCAATGCAGTACAGGATATGGTTGGATTCATTTCTTCTTTCTCTAGGGTTGCTTCTCGGTGTATATCCTCTTATTTTGACGTTTCTTAATCCTTTTCTTCCTCCTCTTCACAATATATGTAAAATAATTTCTTCTCACCACACTTATGACCTTTAATGTATTTGCTATCACAATTGTAACAAAGCCCTTTTGCTCTTTTTTCTTCCAATTGTTGTGGTGTCAACCTTGTAGGTTGTGTAAGGCTAGGAGAAACAACACTTCCATCTTTATGGTTGTGAGAATTACACTTCCTTGTTGCCATAATTTTTCTTTCCACTTTTCTTGCCAACCTGTATGCCTTCTCCAATGAATCAGCTTCCCAAAGGCGAACCTCATGTTGGATGTTATCTTTTAAAGTCCCAATGAAGACATCAATCCTCTGCTTCTCTGGAATATCATTTACCCTTATATTCAATTTTTGAAAGTCCTCAATGTGCTCTACCATTGAACCCTTTTGTTTGAGATTTATCAATTGGCTAAAGAAGGTGTTGCTCTTTGTATCCTAATAATGTGCTATCATTTCCTCTGTGAAAATTGACCACGTGACAAGTGGTTTATGAGAACAAAGCCCTTTATACAATAAAAATTGATTCGGTTCTAAATATAAAGCTGCAATATGTACCTTTTGTAACAGTTGCACCTCATGTAGATCAAAATATTGCTCCATTTGTAGTATCCAATTTACCGGATATTTGTCATCTTAATTTTAGGAGCTCGATATTGATATGACTGTAACTCTGTAATTTCGGATCTCTAATATCTAAAATTTACTCCTGTGGTAGCTATCTGATTCCTTTTTCTAACCCTACTAGTCTGATCAATATTGGATTTTTCAAGAAAGAGTTAAGTCAAATCTCCTATGATGACCTGATTATAGCCTAGTTAAGTAGACAGGACTTGTATGATGCACCACATGTCACTGTTTCAACCTTGGGTTCTAAAGATGATCCCCAACAAACTACAGTCTATCTTCTTTCTGTCAATTTTTACGAAATTTGAATCAGATGCTCCGAGAGAGAGTTATGAGGATTTTCCCAAGGTCACCTATTTGGGATGTAATTCGGGGGCCTAAAGAAACCCTAAATCTCTTGGACCGTATCTCTGAAAATTTAGTGAGGAAGAATCTGAAATTCGGGCCCAAGCTTCACCAAGATTTCAGCTCAAATGAGTTTTAATTTCAAAATCTAAAACTTTGTAGATAAAAAATTATAGCGAAATTGCCACGATGACTTGTTTGAGATAGAATTCTGGAGCTTTCACAAACCCTAACTTCCTCATATCATATCTCCTAAAATACAACGAGACAAGATCTAAAATGCAGACCTAAGGTTTAGAACGATTTTTTATCAAATGGGTTTTTTCTTATCTTCTGAAATGTCTCAGAAAAAAATTTATATCAAAAATGCGACAAAGACCTATTTGGAGTAGCGAAGCCCTAGAATCCAAAGCTCCGATACCAAATGTTATGAAACCAGCTCATAAAAAGATAGAAAAGATAGACCAATACCTTATAAATAAGCCTCTTCTAGGGGGGAACCTCCTTTACATTACATAAATGAACAATTCTTGGATGATACAAAAGGCAAGGCCTCCCTTCTATATATATGAGTCTAAGGGGTCATAATATAATCAGAGCCGACATAACAATCATAATGTAAGGGCACAACAATAACAATAGTGTGCTTCTATGGGACACAATAATAACAATATGGGGACTACATGGGCACAACAATATAATAAGGGGGTTGCACTAATAACAATAAGGGGTTACACTAGTAGTATAGGGACCTAACACAATATTACTTGACCCAATCTTTTAGGGCACTAACTAAGGAGGATCAATTGTACCCTTAGCTGTACTACTTGACTACCTTATCATACGCGCAAGTAATCTCCCCAAGTGTTGTTCTCAGTGTATTATAGCAGGAAGATGGTCGACGGTTTATCTAAGGCGAGGTTTCAGGTGAGCCTAGGGGTCTTCTGATATACCTAGAGGGTACACGGAATGCAGTCTGTATTTTGTTTTGTCTAATGTGCTACTACTTGAAGGGGTACCCACAGGGGTTATAAGGGAGTCTAACAAGCGTGACCACCTCTTGTATTTCCTATGTGCATGCCTCCCCAAATCCACAGGTTTATGCGCTCAACGACAGATCCCGTGGTTTAAAGATGTCAGGACACATCAATAGCCTAAAAACATTTTTGCCAAAAATGGAGGTACCACTGACCCTGGAAAGTGCTCTGATTCCACTTGTTATGCTCTTGACCTACGAGAAATTCCAGAATACCAAATATGCGAAGAAATACAACCCAAAACACAAAAAATGAGGAAAATAGCAAGTATTTTATTATTCAGAGATGAAAGAAATGTTCACTTGCCTCTTCAAGGGGGCAACCTATAGCAGAGCAGAGCTCGATTACAAAATAAGACTTGATATTTCTCAATGGGGAGTCTCTATCCTTTATATAGGATTCATAGATACAATACCATAGGTCATTACTATTGTTCTCTCAATACCGTCTATCTAATACTATGGCCTAATTTCAACTAACTCTAGTCCCTTTCTTAAATGCGGGTCAACCACTTACAATTATTAATACAAGATTTATTAAATCTTTAACTAACTATAACTATGACTCAACCCTATTACATAAATAAAGGGGTTAGGGTTGGAGCCTAACAAATTCATTTCTGATTTATTTTTTTTTATTCCTTCTTAATTTAAAAAATAATTTCCACAACAAAAAAAAGTTTGTCCACACTTAAAATTTATCTCTCTTCATCCTTCCAAAAATTCTTTATTTTAAAAATGTAATTCATTTATTTAAAAAAAAAAAAAATCATGATTATAATATATGTATTAAAATTATAATATAAAAATATTTCAACAATCCATTAATAATCCAACTGATGAGCATTTAAACACTTTACATTTTAATATTAATAACGATGAAGGTGAAAAATATTTTATTTCCATTACTTCCTCGTGTGTAAAAGTTAAAAATAAATCTCCATCCATGAGCTTGTACAATATACTCTTCTATAACACTAAATATACCACATAATTTAATAAATCTACATAAACTTATCTTATCAATATGTTGGTGCATTTATTATTTTAAATATAAATTAATCAAAGTTTTTTGCAAAAGTTCAAACAGCGTGTTTTTTAGTCTTCAAATTTATAAAAATAAATTAATGGTAATAAATTTATAAAAATAAAAGTTTAGACAATTGTTTTTTTAGCCTTCAAATTTAGACAACAGTGTGCAGAAATCTTGACTAAGGCACTATTAAGAGGAAAATCTGAGTTCTATAGAGGTAAGATTGGGGTATATGATAATCTCTTTCTTGCTGAGAGGGAGCATTGAAAATGCAACAAGAAAATCCTGATTTAATTTTGTCCTTGAATTAAATTAGGAATAAAGTTGTAATTCCGCGTCACAAGACAACTTGTACGCGCTAACTAGGTTTAATTGACCTAGTTGGAATAGTTAATTCAAGTTGAGGACCTAACTTGAGTCATGTAGAGTGTCTCCTACATTATAGGAGCCATGGTTGAGTTTATTCTGAGTTCTAATTAATTAATTTAGTTTAACTGAGTTAAAGTCAGTTAGACTAGTTCCAACTGATTGAGGAACTAGTAGGAGGTCAGACAGCGGGGTGTTGCTTCATGTTTTCAACCATTTCACTGATGATTCACTCATAAATAACTCATTCATGTCAGATCTGAGAGTTTCCCAGTTGAGATTGGAGTTCATGGACAATGTACTATTAGTTGTATAATCATGTGAATAGTGTAGGTGGTGCATGTAGTGAGAGGAACGCCTATGAGGATTGCGCAATTCATATTGAGGAATTTCCCTAATTAATAGGGGGATAATTCCCAAGGAAACAACGCAAGGAAATAGGGACCTGGGAAAGCCAAAATTTGGTTAAATATTGGTCTGGGATTGTCTAAGAAGCAATGAGATAAATAGAGATAGTGCAGAGGTTTCTCGGGATTGAGAAAAGCATTGTAATCTTCTCATATTTTCTGACTAATGCAATATATAAATAGTAAGGGTTTTTAGTTATGACTTTCCGAGGAAATCATTGTGTAATGTGTTGATTGAATTCTTTCTCTTGTATGCTTAGTGATTTTGTGATCATTTAATTGTTTCCACTAATGACTAGAGTATATTCAAGTCTAAAGTTTTAGTAAATTACAATTAGCAATTTGAATTTACATGTAATTGCTACAAATTGAACAAGGAAATACTATAGGGTCCTAATAAGAATATCACTACTATGAAATATGGTCCCTTGAGAATATTATAAAAGTTGGGAGATAATGCCTACAAACTCAATGTGTCCCCATGCACTATGAGCTCTCCATGTTGGATCAAGAGTAGGAACAAGTACTACTCTCTATAGAGGACTTAGTGCCAAATGCTTAAGTAAAGTTAGAAGAGGAAACATGTTTGTAGAAGAGGTTCAAAACTACAAGATAGGGGCAAAATGACCTTTGGAAGATTAGGTTGAAAGGAAAACTTCTAGACATAATAAAGTGGTATTCCAAGGAGAAGGTAGAGGAAAATTTTCCTCAACTCATTTAGTAAAGCTTTTGGGGATCAAAATCATCCCTAGATGGAGAGGTATCTTCTCAATTGGATCATTATATTATTTTTCATCTATCTTGATGCTTTCAAGGTGAAAAAAATTGTAGAAATTAGCCTACGAGGTTATTTTGACGATATGCCCCAGATTGGAGAATTACGTTTTGAAACATTCTGGAGTCATTTGAAGCATCAAATGGAATTTCCTATGGTCAAACTTTCCCACTTTAGAATTGAAACTTGATACACTAATCTACATTTATAAAACTTTCCAATAGTGTAGGAATTACATCAATCAAGGTTAACATTCAAAAGTTATGCCTCCTACAAGTTGACCTACCTTGTTGATCACCATGGTATGAGACGATGTCAAATCAGCCCCATTACTCATGTAAATGGGCTAGCCATGTGTGGAATTTAAAAAAGACTTTATAAGGTCCAAAATTGTAACTCTAGTTGAGGGTTGGGGGAGTTAAACCTTATCTCTAGTTGGCTATCGAACTATGTTAAATACCAAGCCATTAGGAGGAGTAGGGATTTCCTTATATGTTATTGTATTTTGTTCCATAATTGAAGAAAACCACTGAGAGTGGGAAGTAAGAGAGATATACAGGGGTTTAAGGCTATGTAGTAGCCTTCAAATTCCATAGGTATTACGTAACTATATAGAAAGTACCTCTTCCACTGTACTTGCATATTTCCACAATATAGATAATATTATAGTAGACCAACATCACCTTCTAGTTGGGTTTTCTTTTGTAAGAGTTTCCTAGGGAAAAAAATTGAGTCTATTATGGACGTGTGTGTGTATTTCTTTTAGTTCTCTATTTCTCACATTCAACTATTTTATTGATTTAAGCAAAAAATAACTATTAAATAACTTGAGATATAAAGGAAATTAACCTTCATAGTATTAATTTTAGGTATTTCTATTAGATCTATTGTGATGAACAATTATAGTGGAATATCCATGGAAATTTACATATCAATGATGGTTTCCTTCGAGCCTTTACATAGTTCTTTATTCATTAGGTGATAATTTCCTTCACAATGTTCTACAAAATTTATAAGCAACAATTTTATTACCTAACATTGATAATCTCAACAACACTAGGTGCACATAGAAACTCACTTACAACATTCAAATGAAAAAGCAATGAATAAATCACTCAAAACAAACAATATGCTCCCGTACAAAAAAAAAAAAAAATCAATCCACTCTCCCATCTTAATATTATATAAGTATAGAGGATCATCTCTAAGAACCACTCATGTTCCTAGGTTCTCTCATCATGGATTTGATACCAGACTAGCTTTGATACCATGTAAGAAAATGGGAGAGTAGACATGATTTCCTCACACATAAAACTCAGTTGAGTGATATATTTAATCAACAATGTTACATATAAACACATCAAACTTTGGATCAACATAGACACACTATCTTAGCCACACTATCAACATGTTGAGAGAATATCCCAACCACACACTAAACTAGTTGGAAATAATATCCCATGTCCAACTTGATCTAAAACCTCCTAAAGCTTAGAATCAAACCAAAAACATAGAAATTATATCTACCTCACATTCATCAATACGTTAACAACCCATAATCTTATGGTATGATGAAGAATCACATCTTAAGCAATAAGAAAAATAAGAGTTAACAGTTCCAACTTTCCAATCATACATGTGTATACTAGCATGAAACAAATTTTGAATAAAAGATATTGCATTCGTATTTGTTATCATTTAATGGAATTTTAATCAAGAATAAATTACCTTTCAATGGATCTTAATATATTGGCACAATGTTGTTGTTTGTTAACAACCCCAAGACAAAAAGGCATATTTCACAATGTGCTATAAGATTACACGCTTGATATAAAAACTCATATAACTTGAAGTAAGCACCAATAATGAACCTAGTAAGCTCAAACATCAACAAATTAGGGAGATGGTAATTTTAAAGTTGCTTTCATAAGTTCATCACCATAGATACCATGCATTGGTTTCTAAGGAAAAGAACCTAAATATGGATGCATTTGTATTTAGGCACCTTGACTTTGAATCAATTATTATGATGAAGCTTCACATATGATGCCAAAGAAATTTCCTCATCCTTAAGGTTGTTTCCTTGTTGATTTCATGGCATACGAGAGGAAAATTTTTCATTTGTTGTTTAGTAAATCTTGTTAGCAACATGATATTAGATTTAACAAGGATATTTTATTTGTAAGTTACATGGAAAAATAATTTAATGCATATTCATGTGGGAGATTCACAAAAGGATTTATACAGACCCTCCAAAGCTCAAGATTACACAAGATATTGTCACAAGAGACAAAGAAAGGAGAGGATTGAGGCAAGGATTATGAATGTCAAATCTCTAAGAAATAACGGATGAAGACACAAATTTGCAAACTTTAAGATTGGACATCATAAAAGTGACATAGATGTATGCAATAAATGAAACAAAATATTTCCAAATAAACTATAGTGATATTACACAACATTGTATTCACTAGAGCATAAATTTATTGGTTAAGAGCTTCACATGAAGAGTGAAAATTTGTGTAATATTTAAACATTTAAATAGACATGAGGATAAAGACAAATAGGGTAAGAATGGAACTCAAGTAATCTATGAGGCCAAGAGTTGAGGAACTAGAAAAACAAGGGTCATGTAAATTTATAAATTGAACTATTTGAATCATGCAAATGGTTCTCTTCTTGTCATTAAAAGCTATTTTCATATGTTAATAATAGATGTTGATAGCTATTGTCCTTATATTCTTTCACAATTGTGGTTGATTGTAGACTATCCTCACCTTTCATGGTTTTCTTGAAGTTTGTAGGTGAAAACATTCCAATTTGAAGACCATTTTTGCGCTCATAAATTTTTGTTCTCCATTGTCCTTAACATTGATAATTGATTGATATGAAGCATATTATCTCTTAATGACTTGTAGACTATTCTAATTTCTCCAAAGTTACTTTGTTTTGGCACATGATATAGTTAGTATACTATTCTATTGTTTGTGTCTTATTTTTGTTTCATTTCAATCACTTCTTTAAAATTCCTAGCTAGAAATAGATAGTTGCACCATGAATTTGCATTCCCAGTTGTATGATAACCAAGTAATAACCAATAGGTTTTCCATTTCAATGTAGGAAGGTCTAGTTGGGTCATTTCCCAAGTAAGCATGTGAAGTTGACAAGAGATTTACCCATGTCAACATGTACATGTTTAAAAATTTTGTGTGAAATGGCTAAAGAGTTTGTCACAATTTTTGTAGTGCCTTATCAATTTTTATTGATCTTGTGAATGACCACATGATATAAGAAAATTCAAAGTCTCTTAATGATAGCATTATCAAGGAAATGATTAGATTATGAAAAAATTTCACTCTATTATATTTGTACTAGCAATAAATTGAATTCCCCTCTTTTATGTGTTTATTCATGTTATATGGTATGTCATAACAAAACAATATGTCACTCACTATAGTTTGGTGGAATGAAAACCCATTAAATCAATTTACACAATGTACATCCATTTGATTCTAGAACTAAATGGATTAACTATTTTTTCTTGTTATAGGGAAATCAAACCTATGATTATAGCTTGCAATGCAAAGTCATAGCTTGCAATACACAATGGAAAAGAAAATCGATAAGATGTATGTTGTTGCAATGCACAATGGAAATGGAGATCAACAAGATTACTTAACAATTTTCATAGCCCATTGTTGTAACAACTTTTTGTTAACTTGTTGCAATCTTTTATGGGGATACCTTATCCATTTTAACTAAATTATGACATTTGTGTCTAAATGATTCTTTTATAATATCACTTGAGAATGTGAGTAACTTTAATTACATTCTTTTCTTTACCCTTGTATGCACAATGAGCTCTACTTTTTTTTTTTGGTATTTACAAAGCATTGTAATCTTACAAACACCATTCACAAATTTAGAATCATAGCAATAGATTTTTTTGCCTCATTGGAAGAAGAAAAAAAAAACTCAACTTATGTTTTTATATTAAATTATGTTTGTATGTTTGAATATTTATATTATGTCACAAAGATAATGAGTTGGAGAACTAAATCTTTATTGCAAATCTATTTTTTTAGTAAGGTAAAGTTTTTGTTGACTAATTATTTTTTTGAAATTCTAATTGTCTTAATATCTTAAAATACATGAAAATCCATGTGGGAAAGTTAAATGGTAAAACATCATATCTTTAATGCGGAAGTGCCACTACTTTTTTGATAATTCTTTTTTTATTTTTTTTTAAATTCCTTCCTAATTTAAAAAATAATTTCCACACCAACAAAAAATAAATTTGTCCACTTGAAATTTATCTTTTTTCATTCTTCCAAAAATTCTCTTTTCTTGTCATTCTTGTCATTGAAAAATTCTCTATGTTTAACTTTATTGTTGAATTGAAAATTCGCTGCCAAATCAGAATTCTAAGAACTGAATAACAGAGACAGATCGAATTCGTTGCAGTGTCTCTAACGATCTAATTAGTTACTTGATGGACCTTTGAGTTTATACATATTGGAAAAAATTTAACCCATCTGAACCAAGTAGGAATTTCAAATTTCAAGCACGTATCAAATTTCTTTATGAAATTTTAATGTTGGTTGTAAACATTTAATGATATAATATTTCTGGACAAAAAATTGAATTGCAAATAATTTTGTAAGATACAATTTACTCATCAAATTTCATCCTTAATTTAAGTCATAATCATGATAGATTTAAATATAAATTCCAAAAGTACACAAAAGTCCAATAGTAAAGCAAACTGCCCCACAGAGACCTTATATATAAGTGAAGTGTAATCTTGTGGGCCTAATCTTTGTATCATGCAATACCTTGGGTTCCATATAAAAATTTATAAGTATTCTGTAGTAAAATTTAATCCAAAACAGGCGGGTCTAGCAATTATGGCATTGAATTGAAATTTCAGTGTCAAATCACGATAAAGAATTTGGATCAGACAAAACTAATTCATTTCGGGGTCTATATTAATAATTTGATTGACTGCTCGAGATGGGTCTTCGAGTTCGTACACACCAATGCAGGTCAGTCATTGGACTGTTATCATCGTGATTGATTGCACTATAAATTCAAAGACAAATTCTGTTATACCAGATGTGAAGAAAAGTCCAATAATTTCTATTCAGCCATCATTCGCACTAATTATGGTATTATGGAATGCCAAAGAACGTCATTTTAGATAAGGACACTATATTTATTGGTGCATTTATATCGTGTGAGAAGATGGATATGGAGTTAAAGTGGGCAATTGTCTATGATGCGATTTTTTGAAAGCTTTTTCGGTGGGTTTTTCCGGTCAAAATTTGGCAGCAATTTATTGGAATCGCAAGTTTGATAGCTAGTTTCTGCACAATCAAAGCGTCCCAAGGGTTTTTCAGGGTGGTGAATCCAAATATGCAGTTAAAACACCATTTTAACTGCAACAAATCAAGGTTTAACCTAAATTTCTTCCGCCGGATTTCGTCACCGGAATCTCAAAAAGTTGCATTATAGACAACTCCCAGATTATAAGTATTCAATATGACATTAGTGTAGTTTTTGAGAGAGGTTAGGGTTAAAAGTATCCAAAGATTTCGGACGAAATATAATATAATATATATATATATATTTTATGATAGAAGTAATCTATATTTTTATTGGTAAGTTATTTTTTGAAATTTATTTTGGATAATATTTCCACTTTTATATTTAGATATTGTATGTGAACAATAAGGAGGTATAAGGGAGGATTTTATAGGAAATGCATTAAGAGTAGAAAATTGTGTTGAGAATATGACATATATCTATTTTCTAGTACATGAGAGGTTGAAGAAGTCACAAGAAAAATATAAGGCTATATATGGTCAAGCCAAAACAAAGAAATCATTCTAAGTGGGAGACGGAGCTTGGTTATACTTGAACAATGAAAGACTATAGGGTCTTGATAAGAAGATCAAAGCTATGTAATATGCCCCTTTGACAGTATTAAAAAAGGTGAGAGATGATGCCTACAAACTTAGTCTATCCCAAAACTCTTTGAACCCTCTATGTTGGATTAGGAGGTGGAGCAAGTCCTACCTTCTATAGGACACAATTGTAGAAGAGGTCAAAAATTACAAGATAAGGGAAAATTGACCTTTTGAAGATTGGGTTAAAAGGATAGCTTCCGGACAAATAAAAGTGGTACTCCAAGGAGAAGGCAGAGGAAAAATTTCCTCCCCTCATTCCATAAAGATTTTGGGGACCACAATGTTATAGACATATTTGGGCACTGTAACCCCAATCACATATGTCCATAAACCAAGGGCTTCTAAGTCCCTAAAAGTGTTGTTTCATCCCCAGTGGAGTCGCCATTTTGTTATCGGGAACTAGTGTCCATTCAGAGCTGCTAGTCCCACTAAGACGAGTAGCTATCTTAGAAACAAACAAACTAAATTTGCTTGCGTTTTCCTTTATGAGAAGTAGATGAGAGAGAAGCAGAGAGTACTGTTTAGTCAATTTATTGTTATCTAAATTGCTAGTATTAATTGTCAACCCGGGGCTCGTAAGCTGATGAAGTGAGGGTGTACTGTATGTACTTAAGTAACTTCCTTAGAGCTTTTGTTGTTTAGGGGGGTTGTTTATGATTAACTTGTCTTCCTAAAATGGAATGATGATTATAGACAAATGAGTGCAAGTGTGTGAAGGTGATCTCTATATGAGTGAAAGTGTGTGTACGATGGTGATTTCTAATTGCTTGCTGAATTTGTAAGAGAAAAGAACTTGAAAAGAATGAATAAATCAAAATGACTTGAAAGTAAATGACCACAATCCAATGGC